>CANAIB010000076.1:0-23983 GCA_947359475.1 Heligmosomoides polygyrus bakeri
AGTTTCCTGCACTCTTACTTGTCCATATTTGGGTTTTCGACACTCCCAATAACACCGTTCTGTTCCGCTTGAAGAGCGCTATCGAACTGTATCATTTCGACCGATTTTGGCAATATCGATTTTTTTTTGACAATCGTGGACATGGGCGCCCTAGGCCGAGCTGCACGGACGATGACGTCATCGAAAACAGATATTTTCGAAATTGGCCAAATTTCCTCGTGCAAACTGCGTCCAAAATCGTCTAGGGGTTATTTGGGGCGCTGATTACGAATCCGACGTTCGTTTTTGAAAATTTCGACTTCTGTAGGTTTTGGATTTTCTTCTGGATAATTGAGCGTGGTCGGGTCAGGATCATCGATTTTGTTCAAAATTCGTGTAGGGTAGGGGCTTATTCGGGGTGCCAAACACGATGCTGAAGTACATTTGTACGATTAGGGCAGGAGAGCGCTCATACCGATAACTGAGGGTGATCGGTGATCGTGACCCGACCACCCTCAAATGGGAAGCAACCTGCTGATGTCGGCGGAATTTTCAAAAACGAACGTCGGATTCGTAATCAGCGCCCCAAATGACCCCCAGACGATTTTGGACACAGCTTGCACGAGGAAATTTCGCCAATTTCGAAAATAGCGGTTATCGATGACGTCATCATCCGCGCAGCTCGGCCCAGCGCGCCCACGTCCTCGATGGGATATTGTGCAAAAATCGATATTGCCAAAATCGGTCGAAATTGATAGCATTCGATAGAGATGTTCAAGCAGAACAGAAAGGTTTTATTGGGAGTGTCGAAAAACCCAAATATGGGCGAGTAAGAGCGCAAGAAACTCTAATCGCTAGCTTTCGCCGCTCTATAACGGCAGACGGGGCTAAGGCAGTTTAGGCAGTTGAGAAGTTCTGAGCACGTCATCAGTAGTAAAGTACCTTAGGCTCTACGCATTTCAAGAGCGTTAGTTCGCCGCGCCTTCTCGAAGTGGTTCACCGAATTCGGAAAAAAATGCATCACGCAAGCCTCACCTGCATTTTCGCACCGCTGTAACATTGCCCCCTCCTAAGCTAAGCCATTCTACTTTAGTATACTTATATATCGTTCTACTGCCTACAACACACAAGTTGCAGCCGAAACGATTGAACTCGACAGAGTTATTGTGCTCCGAACACGCCCGCGCGTGCAATTTAGCGCAACAACGGCAGACGCTCTCCGCGCTGTTTCTCGCCCATATTACAGTTTTTCCAACTCTAAATGACACGGTTCAATTCAGCATGAAAAGCACTATCGAATGGTATCAAGCATGGCCCAACTCGAAGAAATCGTTTTTTCGATGACGCCGCGGCCTCGTCCTCTATGCTAAACAGTCAAAAAATTGATGATTCCAACATCGGCCGGAATTGATACCGTTCGATAGCGCTTTTCATGCTGAACGGAACTGTGCAATTCCGAGCGTCGAAGACTCAAATCTGGGCGAGAAGGAGCGCAAGAAACTCTAACCGCTAGCTTTTGCCGCTCTAAAACGCCAGCCGAGGCTAAGGCAGTTTAGGCAACTGAGGAGCTATGAGCAAATTGTCGTAAAGTACCTTAGGCGCTCTGTTCACGTACGTATTTTAAAGCCGCCAGCTCGCCGCATCTTCTCGCAATGGTCCACGGAAATCGGAAAAAAATGCTTCACACAATCCTCACCTGCATATTCGCACCCCTATAACATCGCTCTTTCTTAAGCTAAATTATTCTACTTTGGTAAACGAACAGAACGTTCGACTGCCTACAAAACCTACAAGCTGCAGCATGAAAGGTTACAAATTGACAGAGCTATTGCGCTCCGAACACGACCATGCGTGCAATTTGCGAGCGGTCGCCCCCTCGACTGAAAGGTTCGAATCCGTATGTATTGTTCACGGCGCACTTCGAAGGCTCGCTGGACAGCCTTGGAGCAATTCCTGAGTAGGGCGGCAAAATATTTCTAATAAAACTGCCCAAACGATCAGTCTACAAGCTGTCCCCCTCCCCTCGATTGAAAGGTTCGATTCTCTATGCATGTTCATGGCGCACTCCAAAGGCTCGCTGGACAGCCTTGGAGCAATTCCTGAGTAGGGCGGCAAGAAATTTCTGATAAAACTGCCCAAACGATCAGTCTACAAGCCGTCCCCCCCCTCGATTGATAGGTTTGATTCTCTATGCATGTTCATGGCGCACTCCAAAGGCTCGCTGGACAGCCTTGGAGCAATTCCTGAGTAGGGCGGCAAAAAATTTCTGATAAAACTGCCCAAACGATCAGTCTACAAGCCGTCCCCCCCCTCGATTGAAAGGTTCGATTCTGTATGCATTGTTCACGGCGCACACCAAAGTTTCGCTGGGACAGATTGGAGCTAATCCTGAGTGGGGTGGCGGGGAATTTCTGATAACATTCTCCAAACGGCTCGAAATAGTCTTGAAAACGTCGCAGTTCCCAGTGAGAGAAGATAGAAGCGCAGGGACATGCGTTCGCCCACTCGATTGATAGGTTAGGTTCTGTATGCATTGTGCACGGCGCACTCTCGGGGCACTCCTGGCATGACAGAGCACTGGCGACGTACGCCATCTTTGAGATACTCCGAAAGCACGCACATCCTGGGAAATAAGCTGCTCTAATCGCCCGTCCAGCTAATTTTGGACCACCCACGGCGAAAATACGGGTGTTCCGGTAAAGTTTTACACACGTTTGTGTAGACCTCGAAGAGGCGAATCGAATGGTTCCAACCTCTATTCAAGAAACCTAAAACTGAAGGAGTTATGAGCGTGCGACGCTTTGCGACGCTATGTTGGCGTTTTTTCGCCCACTTTTGACCGTGCGGCGCGAGCGGTATTGTATCTCTACCCCTTCTACCTCAATTATCCGCGGTTCAATCATTGATGAATCCGGCTTCAGGATGTGATATTTGCGGAAGGGTGGTAGTTTTTATTCATCAGAGCAGAGTATACTCAGCAGATTTTCGTGTTTTGTTCTTAGACTTTCATCACCATTTTCTACTCTAATTTACTAGAACCAGATTCCATTGTGAATTATTCCAGCAGTAAATCATCAAATACCAAAAGTGGTCATCTAAATGTGACCTAGAAACTTCGCGATGATTCCAGAATAGTAGTCCGTCTCCCTAATGTTCTGCAAACCATATTGTGCTACTTACAGATTCCGTTGTTTATAAAGGGGCTTGCTGGCCAACTTCGATCGCGTATGTGGGAGCGTTGGACGGCAGCCTAATCTTACGAAGACTATGTTCATAAGGAACGAACAAGTTTCTGACGCTCCATTCTCGCTCAACGGACCGAACATCTCCGAATGCTCCAGCTATGTGTATCTGGGTCGCGAAGTCAATATGGCCAACGATCTAGCGCCGGAGCTGAGCAGGAGGAAACGAGCGGCTTGGGGAGCTTTCAAGAGTGTCGAAGAAGTCGCGAAGAAGACGAAGAACGTCCGACTCCGTGCCCACCTATTCGACTCCACTGTTCTTCCTGCCCTAACTTACGCCTCAGAGACCTGGGCTATACGAAAGCAGGATGAACACGCGATCAGCGTCGCGCAGCGTGAAATCGAGAGGACGATGCTCGGAGTGACACGACTCACGCAAGTGAGAGAAGGCCTCCGGAGTTCCGAGCTTCGCCGACGTTCGAAGATCAGAGACGCTGTCGCATGGGCCAAGTCGTCGAAAATTGCGATTCGCAGACACCCGCTGGACGAGAGCCACCACCGTTGAAACGCGCCTCAGCGTCATGGAGACGAAGATGCTGCGCTGGACGGCTGGAGTCACCCGCATGGACCGCATCAGAAATGATTCCATTCGGCAGAAGTTCGGTGTCGCGCCGATAGCGGACAAGATGCGCGAAGCTCGCTTGCGATGGTACGGCCACGTTCTGCGTGGAAAGGAAGACAGCGTCCGCAAGATTGGCCTTGAGTTGGAAGTATCTGGAAAGCGGCCTAGAGGACGCCCGAAGCAGCGTTGGTCCGATACGTTACACACGGACATGAAAGTAGCTGGTGTCCACCCTGATCAAGCGCAGGATCGGGAAAGGTGGCGTCGTAACACCAGAAGAGCGGACCCCGCGACGATGCGGGACAAACGCTGAAGAATAAGAAGATTTCAGTGTCAGCACGCCGCTGCTCCAATCTTTTCGAAATCCGATCTTGTGAACCAGGACAACCAAGCCATTAAACTCCGTTCACGATAATCGAGCTCTTCCGCTGTCGCTGAAAGTGGTCTAAACACTACAGTTTTTGGCTGTTATCTTAGAGTTATGCGTTTAGAACTACATGCTTTCACTGCGTAATGGTGTCAACACTTTCGATAAAGCTGTTGGGTACAATACCTAAACAATGACGGGTACATTCAAGAACATTTGGTCCGACCTTCAGGATGCTCCAAAACTACGTTCCCCATATCCGTCGTTATAAAAGCTGACGAAAAAGAGACTGGAACATGAGATCTGAGCATACATTAACCAGCATGATTTCAGACAGAATTGCATGATCAGATCCAAAAACGTCTTCCTCTGGTACGGACACAGGCCTTCAGACGACGTGGCAGGCATCCAGCGTGGCGCGCAGGTATTCCATTGACATTTCTTCCCACGCCTTCAAAGTCCTTCTTTCGGCGAGTCGACTGAGCAATCTTTCTTAAAGCAGGCCTCGGTCTCCAATAGGATGGAGGAGTCTATAAGGTTGAGGTCGGGGCTATACGCCATTCTTTTGGGCTGATAAGGTCAGGAATTTTGTCAGGTCACCACTCCTGGACGTTTTTCCATTTATGAGCAGGTGCCGACTCCTGCTCTAAATGAAAAATGGGAGATGAACGGCTTGTCCGTGGAGGTCGTGCTACTTCATGGGATCAAAGTCTTTTCCAAGCCATCTTCGAAGTAGATTTTGATATCCATTTTGTTTTCCTTTCTGCCGAAGAACAACGGTGACTTTCGCGCATAGGTGTGTCGGCGGCCCAAACCATGACTGCTTCCGGATGTCGGCTGCGTTCATGGAGCGTTCCCACTTCATTGGCTTCGGCTGCTGATTTGACAACACACGGTGACAACACATGATGCGCACCGATGCTCCGTTGATGTGCACTGTGATGAGGGGAACCCGCAGAGAACAAGAAATTTCCATTTTGTAGCAGTCAATATTGCAACTGTATATGTAGCATATGAGATCTGGGACCAGATTCATCAACGACTTACAGAGATTTAACGGAGTAATTACAGCCGAAATCCCTGATAGCGCCAACATTTCACCATATCGCCTGTTGATAAGCCGTGTTAAATCGCGTTCTCAGAAATTTCGGCTGTAATTTCTCCGTTAGATCTCTGTAAGTCGTTGAAGAATCCGGCCCTTGGATGAACATATCCAGCGCGAGAAACCAAGAAAGAACATGTTTGACGCGTAGGTCAGGAAGAATGACAGGTCAGACGTGTGAGAACATACTTATGGAACATCCCCCATAAATATTGTAATAATTCTATACCATTTTCACGTCGAATTGGACACTTTTCAAATCAAATTGGACACTCTTCTAAGCTGGCCTATGACTTTGAAATCAAATTGAACGTCTTCCAAATCGAGACAAGCTTCTTACAGGTTAAACTAAAGACTATCCAAGATGATTAGAACAATTTTTTGTTCAAAGAAAGCTTGGAATAACTTTTTTGAATTTTTTTTTTTACTTTAGCTGCCGAGTGAGTGAAATAATTTTATAAAATTTTTATTTTTTGAGAAAAAATATTAAATTAAATTTTGTGTTAAGGCGCAGCAAAGCAGCACTCATGTCCCGAATTAAAAGAGTGGATCACGCCGTGCACTCAAAAAGTTCAACGCAACGTTTATTTGATTGATAGTGTAAATACCGCTTACATGCAGCGAGAAAGTTAGGATATGCGTAATTTTTACAATTTTCTGTGTTGCACCACTTGCAGGTGTGAAACTGTATGCAAACAGAAATTTCCCTATCGATCGAATAAAAATCGCGACGTTTCGGACGGGGGCATGGCGCAACCTCTGTTTTGGCAGTACAAAATGGCCGCCTTCCTGCTCTTCGAAACAACCATTAAATGGTTGTTTTTTCTCCAATTTTTTATATTTTTAGTTGGAAATCGGCCATTTTCTACTGCCAAAACAGAGGTTGCGCCACGCCCCCGTCCGAAACTTTGCGATTTTCATTCGATTGATAGCAAAGTTTCTGTTTGCATGCAGTTTCACACAGCTTCAAACTATGTGTTCTCTTATGGGAAGTAAATTAAAACCTCATAGAAGGTTATACTGAAATTTTCCTTGAACAAAAGAATTATCCTAATATTTTTTGAAGAGTCTCTAGTTTAATGTAGAAGAATCTTATTTCGATTTGGAAGAGTTCTCTTTGATTTGAAAAGTCTCAGGCCTGCTTAGAAGAGTGTCCCATTTGATTTGAAAAGTGCCCGATTTGCTTTGAAAAGTGTCCAATTCGACGTGAAAATGGCATATTTCACGGAGTGTTGGAGAGATGACTTCTGGAGCTCAAGACCATTCAGCGAGCACAACTTGCTTCCTCTAATGGACTTGCTGTGCAATAACTCACGAAGCCAGAAGACCCCAAAGTACCCTGCCGACCAGACCGAAGTCATGAAGGAGCCCAGCCTGCTTGTGGTGTCAGCGGTTTCCGACCGTAATCGGCTTAACTGCGACTGATTACCGACCGAAATTGGTTCGCAGACGCCAACTTATCAGTCGAACCTCGACACTGAAAGGCATAAAGCATGATGGTTCACAGCACGATCACTCTTGTGATACGCCATGCATCCCTTTCTCCGAGATAATCAAAGAGCGTTCTGCTTTGGACTTTAAGGCGACCCAAGGTCTAGCTAAGTAGGCGGCGGCTGTCTTGTGCCCACTGAACCAGAGTTCTTGGTTCGGGTCTTGAGCTGGTCAAGCAAGCCCTCTATCCATCAGTGATCGGTTGATTAGTCACTGAAAGGCATTTGCTTGAAAAGGGGAAGTTTCTTCGTCCGGATTCAGACGCCGCGACGTTGCAGTGTTCTTGGCGCATTTCACAACTCAGGCACTCACTGCGGTCAACCAGAAGGGCAACTACAGTTCACCGTAGTAGTTCACTGACTTTGAAGAGTTTTTCGGCAAGTTTCAATGGGTCTCAACTTCGAAGAGGGTTGTTCAGCACTCATCTACCCCTACGAAATTTCACCGGCAGATTACAATTTCTTTTCCATTTGACCGCCTGGGGAGTAACTAGGGGTTGACTATCCGCACGAAATCCGACCGATTTGTAGCTGTCGAGTGAATTTATGTGGCTAAATGTCGTACAAAGTGCATAACTCGAGCGCGCGCGCTGCATACCTGCTTTATCAGATCGGAAAATATCTCGCGTGCCAGAAATCGTGGCTATTGATTAGAGAGCCACTCTAACCAGTACATAGGTAGCCTATGAGTGATCTGCAGGAAGGATGGATAAGATGGAATTCTGCTCAAGCTGGTCAGGTCTTGCAAAGTCCCAACTACTTCTTTAAGTACGCTTACGGTAGCATCCCTTCGAGATGTCCTCTAACTTATGGTCTGAGCAAGGACTTATCGGTTCTATGGAGGAAGACTGTGGTACTACATCCGATTCGGTCACGGAACTAGCCAAGGAAGTCCGGGGAGGTACCACTTCAACGAAAACTATAGCTGCAGCATCAGTTGGATCAACGGGGGTAGACTGCGATGCGGTGCGGTCACATAAACCATATAAATGTTGCGGCGAATTTTTTGAGTGCATGGCGCGGTCTTTTAATGCGCTATATGCTTGCTTCTTTGCTGTGCTTTAAGACAAATCTTAATTTATTATTTTTTCTCTGAAAATAAAGATCATGTAAAGTTATTATACTTATTCGGGCAAGTACATTAAAAAATTTCAAAGAGTGCTGTACCAAATTTTCCTTGAGCAAAAAATTATTCTAACCTTTTCGGGGAGTTTCTAATTTCATGCAGGAAAAGCTCATTCCAGCTTGGAATAGTTCGCTTTCATTTCAAGACTTAGGCTAACCTATATCTTGTTAGAAGGGTGTCCAGTTGTGAAGTGAGCAACTCTTAACGGAAGCTACCGTAACTGGCTTATTAGATACGTCGTGGCTACGTTATTTGAGGCGGACTTTCGTCTGGCTTCCAAGAAACCCCGAGGTTTCGCCTTGACTTTATACCATTTTCACGTCGAATTGTTCACTTCACAATTGGACACTCCTCTAAGTTAGCCAGTTACGGTCTTCAAATGAAAGCGATCTCTCTTCCAAACCGTAACGCGCTTCTTCCACATGAAACTAGAGACTCCCCAAAAAAGGTTAGAACAACTTTTTGTTTAAGGAAAATTTGGTACAACTCTCTTTGAAATTATTTAGTTTGCCTGCCCGATAAGTGTTATAATTTTACTGAATCTTTATTCTTAGAGTAAAAAAATAATTAAAATTTGGGATCTATCCTAGTCTGGGGGTCACATAACTAAAAAGTAGGTAACAAAATGAATTGAGACTTACCGAGCGGCTCCTAGAGAACGAGCTGGAACCTAAAAGAAACCAAAAACGAACGAACAAACAAAAAATAAATAACCGCCGCGGTTTACAACCGTCTCGGCGGGCAAAGAGCGACGGAATAGAGGCATGCCGCGTGCTGACCGCCGGCTGACATGTTATAACCAGGATCTAACATGGTGACGAGGGCGCATGAAACCGTATACCACGTACTGAGCGCCGCCTAACATGTTATAACCAGGATCTAACATGAGGAACATGAGGAGGGCACACAACTTTGGCTGCTTACAATCGCAACAAATATAATTTTTTCGTTTTTTTCTTTGTGACTTTTCTTGTTTAGGTCCCATGTTGTTGCGTAGAGGCCGCTCGGTAAGTCTCAAGTGGATTTGTTACATATAATACTTTTTACTTATATGGCCCCCCGAACTAGGATAGATCCAAGATTTGTCTTAAAACACTGCAAAGAAGCAAGCATATAGCACATTAAAAGACCGCGCCATGCACTCAAAAAATTCGCCTCAACTTTTATATGGTAACAGGCGTCAAACTCTATGCAACCAGAAATTCTGCCATCAAACGAATAAAAGTCGCAACGTCTTGGGGAGGGCATGGCGAAATATCTTTGATGGCACTAAAAATGGGTGCATTCCTGCTCTTTCGAACAAACTTCAAACCATTGTTTTCACATTTTTTGTAGAATTTCAAACAGTGTGTTCACTTAATGGGTAGATGAATTAAAACTTCAAAGAATGTCGTAGTAGGACCTTTCTTGAACATTGTGAGTAGCCCTTGTACGTGTTCAGCTCTACTAGACGAGGTTGGTCGACGGATTTTACACTGGCCAACGTTTCGGAGAGATCGCCTTCTTCAGAGCCTGAAAGGGGCCAAATCAAGGAGAAGTTGTCCCACCAAAGTTGATTTGGCCCCTTTCAGGCTCTGAGGAAGGCGACCTCGCCGAAACGTTGGCCAATATATACCATTTTCGCGTCGAATTGGACACTCTTCTAAGCTAACCGAAGACTTTTCAACTCAAAGAGGGCTCTTCCAAATCGAAACGAACTTTTTCTACATTAAACTAGAGACTCTCCAAAAATGTTAGAATAATTTTTTGTCGACGGAAAATTTTTTATAGTATACTTTTCTTTAAAGTTTCAATTTACTTCCCAAAAAGAACACATAGTTTGAAGTTTATAAAAAATTGAGAAAAATTAACGAAAGAAAAAGAGTGTTTTAAAGAGCAGGAAGGCGACCATTTTATATTGCCAAAATAGAGATTGCGCCATGCCCCATCTAGAACTTCGCGACTTTCATTCGATTGATAGCGAAATTTCTGTTTGCATGCAGTTTCACACCTGCGAGCGGTGCAGCATGAACAATTGTAAAAAACACATATCCTAACTTTCTTGCTGCATGTAGGCAGTATCTACACTATCATTCAAATAAACGTTGCGTTTAACTTTTTGAGGGTAGGGTGCGATCCAGTCTTTTGATGGAGACTGCGGCATTGCTGCTCTTTAACATAAAATTTCATTTATCACTTTTTCTTAAAAAACGAAAATTTTAGAAAACTATTCCACTCATTGGGCACAAGTAAAAAAATCAAAAAAGTTATTTTGAGTCTTTCTCGAACAAAAGGATATTCTAACCATCTTAGTGAGTTTGCAGTTTAACCAGCCTAAAGGTCATTTCGATTTGGAAGAGTTCGCTTTGATTTCAAAGGTCTTAGGCTAGCTTAGAAGAGTGTCCAATTTGGTTTGAAGTGTCCAGCTGGATTTGAAAAGTGTCCAATACGACGTGAAAATGGTATAAATTCCGTCCATCAACCTCGTGTACAGCTCAACACGTACAAGAGCTTCCTTGAACAAAAGAATTATTCTAACCCTTTTGGGGAGTCTCTGGTTTAGTGTAGAGGAAGCTCATTTCAATTTGGGAGAGTTCGCTTTGATTTCGGAAGTCCTGGACCAAATTACCATTAGAGGAGTGCCCAGTTCGATTTGAAAAATGAACAATTCGACGTAAAGATGGTATATACAGGGTGTCTCAAAAAATGTATACACTGTTTGAAAGGTGATAACTTTGCTCGCAGTAAAGGTACTGAAGAAGCTAAGCGCTCATATGAAAGCTTAAGAAAATAGAAATTTTCTGGCATATGAGCGGCATGGAATGCGCCACGCACTCGTCTGAAATTTTGCATTTTACATTCAATTGATTCTGTTTCGCCTGAATGCATGTTATAAATTCATCACAAAGTGGCCGTCTCGATTGATTTGTGCTTCTCTTAAGGTTTAAAACTTAAAACACACTATGGTTTGCGGAAAATGCAAGGTATCCTAAAGAAATACAGGCTTCGATTTGAAACGTTTTAACATTGCTGCTAGTGAAGCTTTTGAAGATATTCGAGGCTCGTATGAAAGCACAGAGTAAAGACATTTCTAAAGCGTGAAGTAGGCAAGATTGTGCCATGCGCTCGCCTTAAACCTTGCATTTCAGACTCGATTGATTGTGCATGGGCTGAATGCCTGTTATAATCTTGTTACTACGTGGCCATTTTGACCTGTGCTTTGCTCCTTTTAACGCTATGCGTCGTCCAATAGCTGCCATCATGCCGATTAAGCTCTCCATTCAGCTGGATGTCTCTTCATCAGTCCACACAGTGCATCATGTAAAATGGGGCTCCTGCCCACATTTAAATCGTGCGATCAATAAACTCGCATGTCACGTGTCTTTCACGTGATTGTCAAGTTCTAAACCTTAAAAGAAGCACAGCACAAGTCAGTCTGGCCAAGTAGTGACAAGACTGTAACAAGCATTCAGCCCATGCAGAATCAATGGAGTCTGAAGTGCAAGGTTTCAGACGGGAGCATGGCGCAATCTTGACTATTTCCACGCCATACTAGTCTCGTTACCCTGCGCTTTCATGCGAGTCTCAAAAATCTTCAAATGATTTACTAGCAGCAATGTTAGAACCTTTCACATAGTACCTGCATTTTTTTTAGGATGCCCTTCATTTTTCGATAGCCAAAGTGTCTTTTTAAGTTTTGAACCCTAAAGGAAGCGCAAATCAATGGAAACAGCAACTTTGTGAAAAATTAACAACACGTATTCAAGCGAAACACAATCAATCGAGTGTAAAATGCAAAATTTCAGACGAGTGCACGGCGCATCCTGTCCCGCTCGTATGTCAGAAAATTTCTATTTCCTTAAGCTTTCATATGAGCGCTTAACTTCTTCAGTACCTTTACTGCGAGCAAAGTTATCAGCTTTTAAGCAGTGTATACATCTTTTGAGACATTCTCCATAACAGTTGGTGCAAGCCTAGAGCTAGATTCTGCACTGTATGTTCTCCATAGCCTGACTACTCTTGCGCACCGTAGGAGTAGGTATGATCTTGTCATGGTTAACTGGTATGTTAGGCATTTCAGTCCAAAATTTCTACTTCATTTCTTCCTCTGACACGAGAGGTGGCCAATGGAAGATCAGAGTCCCATAATCAAGAGGTTGTGTAACATTAGTTTCCTTGGCGCAATGATAGGAGGGGAGCCCATGAGCTTCGACCGCCTTAAGCGTAGCAGTCGGATACGGTGACGTGGAATTTCCCACACTGTACGCAAATTGACGCGTATGGACGTGCAAGGCAAGTATTGCAGCGAGAGGGGCCTAGGCCAAACGGTACGCCACGGCCAACCAAACGGGTAAAAACTCGTTCTACACGTGGGAAATCCCGCATCACCTCGTGCTTGTGTTTGAGCACTGGTGGCCCCCCCCCCTTCTTTGCGTTGCACCGTTTTTTTTTTGTTGATAATCAAGCAGAAACTGAGTTTGTGAAGTTCTCAAAGAAAGCCGTTCTACCTGGCTCTTTGTGGCCGTGCAAAGACTCGTTGGTAGGTATCTACACGACGCTTCATAGTTTATCCCATTTTGATTACTTCAAATTGTTTTGTTTGTTGTTATTTTAAATATTGTTTGTTGAGAATACTTACATTGTTTATCTGCGTGACTCTCCATGCACAAAATAAATAAATAAATGGTACCTTTATTCAATCTGAAGCAAGGCTAATACATCGTCCTCATACACTTGTAATGAATACGCACGGTTTCGTTTTGAATGCGAGCTATCAAATCGCTGAATTCCTCGGGCATAGTTGTCGCACGGACCAGGTCGTCGAAAATTAGGTGGGCCGGCCACGTAGTGCGTTTCGCAGACACCCGCCGGACGAGAGCCGCCACCGACTGGATTCTGCGAGATGTAAACAGAACAAACGCGTTGGTCCGACTTGTTCATGAAAGCCCTAAACCAACGATATGGCGCCCTTCCCGTCCACGAGCCAGAAGGACCCATTGGAGCACTCTGGCACGCGACTCTGGACGAATGGAGACGCTGCTGGCGCCCGCGCGAGCATCTCGATGATCAACGGGACGGTAGTATGGACGCACATACATTTTAACCATTACATCTAAGCCTGCTTTCGCTAGGAGGGTAAAACTGATGCGTCGGACGCCCTTTCTTGGACCTGCACCGATGGCTCAAACCGCCTCGGCGCAGGGGTATGCCGAAAAGTAAGCAGCGGTTCAATCCTAATGAGGGGGGGGGGGCACGGGCCGGAGCGCATGTGTGCGCGTCGCCAGGTTCACAGTAGCGATACGTACAGGGATGTCTGCGGACTCCACGTGTCGACCCACGCCTGCAGGCTCCACGTACCGACCCACGGCCACTGTACGGCTATCCCTGTACGTATCGCCACGGTAAACCTGTCGACGCGCCTTTTTCTCGTCTTTTCGTCCGGCGTTTCCTCGTCTAAATTTCCTCTTTATTTCAGGAGGAAGACTGCAGTAGCCACAGTAGGGGTTCAGGTAGGCATGATATGTTACAAGTATTCACCTCTATGTAGTGTTTCGACGTGAGTATGGATTGCCCCCCCCCTCATTGGGATTGAACCTAAGCAGCTCTGAAACCTAGTGATGACCACGAGCGATACGTATGCGCATATCATACATCATACCCGGCGACACTCACGGCTAATTCTCCGAAATTCGTCATCGGCATAAGTGTGTACGCCTGTGGAACCCATGGTCAGCTGCACCTGAGAGGACAATGCGCTGGTCCTACGCTTAGTTTCGACTAAACTTGTAGCTGAGACCGAGAACACTTTCAGAAGGTCTTCAGGACAATGCGCTGAAGGTGCAATACCAACGAGTGGGTCCACCTTATAACGGAATGTGCGTTCTACACCTCGTCCTCTTGGTGTATCCACCCCAACCCCCTGGGCTTCCTCGAGTGTCTAGTGGCTACGGGGTGGTATCTGCATCGAGATTGTACATGCTTGTAGAACAGTCACACAAAACGGTTTCGCAAGAGCTAAGAATGGGAGGAAACTCCGCAGTTTGACTGATGTAACTCACGTTTTAAGACGCCTTGCCCGTACGATGCGGGCACTAGCCCTCGAAGTACCGTTCTCTTGAATAATTATTCCGTACTTCTTCCTCTTCCACACTCTTGTGGTAATCTGTTGCCGAAGGCTGGCTTGTTTTGTTGTCCACCCTTTGTTGGTGGCGGATGGTTTATGTTACGCTGCGTTCGTCGAACCTTAGTTGTTGGCATCTAAGTCGTGACAAATCTTCTAACGAAATTTAACGAAAAATTTCCGTTAAGGAAATTCGTTTACTCTTTGTGTTCAATTTTTGGTTGATAATATTGCCTGTCAAGTGATGATGGGACAGATGTCTGTCAAATCTCGTGTTAGGTGCAGTACAAGTTTGGTTACTTGGCAGACCTGGGTATGCTCAGCCAGCTGCAGTACGTCTATACAGGGACCCACCCTGTATTTCTTCTAACCCTGGCAGCTTTATCCCACCCAAGACATTCCTTCCCTGCCGGGTAATGTACCCTCTGTGTCAGCGTCGAAGATCACAGAGACCATTCTGAAAGTACCCTACCAGCGTATGTAATCCATTGCTCCCAACAAGCTCAATCAGCACCGCTAGTGTGAGTGCCGCAAAAAATCACATCTCGTAAAGTTCTCAAGGAGGCTAGTACAATGCAGAAGCAAGGACAAATTCAGCTAATCAATCACATTCACTCCACAACGTATCTCACCTCACAGAGCTCAAAGTGCACAAAACATGCGAAGCTGACCACGAAACACACTTTTCATGTAGACATTGTGACCAGCAAACCACAGACATATGGACAGTCTCGACCAATGCCATGCAACTGACTCCACCGATCGTGCCATTAGCCAGGTTGGAACGTTGGACGACCCTCAGGCGCAATGGTAGTTGGGAGGGATCCCTCATATCCCGCTACGAATAAGATTTATCGGTACTAAGCGGCCTGGTGCCCACTCAGAGGCTGCGGGTGGATGCAAATGCGCACGATTTTGGGGGCGGGAACAACGGCTGTGGCCGCCATTTGGGACAGGTTGTCGCGTTGTCTCGCGCCCTCCGCGCCACCATGCTCTCCTCGCTGTCTGACACACTTTCACCGCCAACGTATACAACCATGCCACTCTAGTCGACAGGCTCCTCTCTCACATGTGTGCTCTCTCAAGACGGCGAATGAATGATAACAAATGACTGAAAATTGAGGAACTCAACCGCTTTCTGAAAAACCTGGTATTAAAACAATGCCGTATTCGATTATGAGCCTTAAACATCACCCACAGCAAACAAAGCAGTTTGAACGTCACGTTTCCATTGTGTTTTAAAGAAATTCCAATAAAAACTAGATCTGATACACCTCGTTTAAATGATTCTAGCAAGTGCTCTTGATTCAGCACAGTTCTTTTGACTTTGCGTGCTGGAGAACACTTCTGGCATGCAGACGATGTTACAATGCTGTGTAACTATTGAACAGAATATAGGTTCCCGGTTTTGACCGATAGCGCCTTAGAATTGCTGAATCCCATGTGCTTTCTTTAAAATTTCATATTGGCATATAATTGCAGGAGACGAGAAGTCTTGAAAGGTCGTACAATTTGTTAGCTGCTGAATAGAGCTGCTGCCTCTGATATCCTTTATCATTGCTGCTGCAGCAAAGGCAGCGAAGTGTGCTCGAGCCTTAAGCATTCCCATCTGTGAAGGAAATTCGCTTTCGCAAGGTCGCTGCAATTATTCGTGTGAGGTAGAACATTAGCGGACAAGCTGTTTTGTTATTGCGCGAGTCAATATCGAATAAGCGTCAAATAAATAGGTATCGCTTTTTCTTAAAGCTCTTTTATCTAACACCTAGCGTCTCTACCACTCTGCAATATATGTGTTTCATTGTACGCGTGTTCGTAGCCTTCTTTCCCCTTTACAGTCGAGAGAAAACCGAGGAAGCTCTTCTAATCAGCACCTTTCAAAACTTTTATTCAAACTTCTTACGTGTTAGTAAGCTCCGTGTTCTATTCTAGCCTATTCTAACCAAATGCTTTCGGGCTTTCGGGTGAAATTAGGCAGTGATTGAGCTTTATAACGCTCAGAAACTTCCCCACCTCCAAGTGTTTGAACCAGCTGGCAAATGAAATTATGCGTTCCTTTACAAATACCAACATTTTAGAAACGTAAACCTACTAGCATTGTCTTGAAACCTATCCGACAAATCGCATAAAGTCATCAATCTACAAAAACTGCGATGAAAACAACACTGGAATCGTAAGTAGCGCTCCCGAAAACCCTGGTGCACCTTCTTCTACTTGAAATCATCTGTCTCATGCGTGAGACAAGCCTCGATCCTCTTGACTCAATCAGCAAGCGCGCTGGAATCACGTAAGCATCGCCGCGACTGCTCGTCCCCAGCGCTGGAGACCCCGCCCCCAAAATCGTGCGCATTCGTGCGCACCCAGAGGCTGCACATGGTGAAACACTCATAAACGCCGTTTCTGTGCATAGAAGCCAGGCAAGAGAAGGAACTACGGGGTCTATCTGGTCTAATTTAACAGTTTTAGGATACATTGTCAGTGTGCATCGGGCACGAGCCCGCTTAGAACCAATGTAAGACATGTAATAGGAAAGAGTAATAAGATGGGTACAGGTCCCATGAGATCCCATGGGTACAGACATACCACAGAGTTTGACTACAAACTCCCATCTCCCACATAAGCCTTCTGATCAGCACCAATATGGGCAGTCACGATCAACACCATGCAGCTGAACTCACCGATCATGCCATTACGACAAGTTGAAACGCTAGACCACTGTCGGCCCGCACTATAGTTTGACCACAAACTCCACTCCTCATGCAGGCTTTGTGACCAGCACAAAACGATAGATGCAAGGGCATTCTCGATCAATATCACACGACTGAACCCATCGATCTTGCCATTGTCGCAGGTTCAAACGTTCAACGACGCTCGCCCCGCACTCGAATTTCGCGTAGCACATCCAACAACGAAAAATCCATCAATGGTCGCAAAGAACCTACGAGAACACGGCACACGTCCCTCATCTGTGCTCTGGTGCTTTTGTTCGGCGCGGTAATATGCAGCGGCGCCAAGGCCGCCGCCTCCGCGCACATGGTACAGATGGCCGCGACGGACGGCACAATGACGACGGTTGTAGCTCATCTCGTATGCACCGCTACGAACATTTTCAGACGACAGACGAGGAGGCGGCGATGATGCGACGAGACGAGCCGTACTGCCGGCCTAACATGTGCCAAAGCATCTGAGAGCGCGCTTTGAGACACGATAGACTCGCATTACAAGCCGCTACACACCGATCAACGGTAGGACTAGAGCTGAAGCTGAATACGAAGACGGGGAACCGAAGGCACTCTCCCGAGCAGCAGTTGGCTGTGATTCGATCTACTGATCACGGATCACGAGGCAACTGCCGGTCGGGCGACAACCAGGTGGAGGGGCTCGCGGACGACGGTCGACGGCTTCCGAAGGCTGACGGCGGTGGCAGCAGCGGATTAGGCAGCAGTGGAATAGGCAGTGGACGCGACCTGGCTGAGTATGGATCTAGTCACGTAACCGTCTGCGCCGGGACTAAGACACATACCCAGCCAGGGCCAGGACACCGAGGCGAATGGCCATCGCAGCGGCCAGCCGGCGCCACCGCCAGCGCACCGCCTTTCGCGCGCGCGCCAAATTCGAATCGCGCGCAGACAGCGTGCGCGCCGCGGAGGCGCAGACACCGCGCGGCGGCTTCTGCCGGTAAACACGCCCCGCCCCCGGCCGGCTGGACGATGGCCAACTGCCCCCGGTGACGTCACCCGGGGCACTGTGCATCGATCGATCGGTCCGGCGGGTTTCGAAACTCGAGCACCGTCGATCGATCGGGGCATCTCGGAGCTTCTGGAGCGAAGCATGGGACGGCGCAGAGGCCAAGGAGGCCTCGAAGGACCAGAAGAGCCTTATGAGGGGTCTGAAGGAGGGAGTTTTCAAGGATCTTCGGTCGAGCGGGGGCAGCTTGGGGTCTTCTGGAGCGAAGGGCGAGGAGCTTTCATCCTTCACAAGGATATCCTGCCATCTTCTGAAGAGATAGACGAGGTGTTGCAGAGGTGGAGGAGGCCAGAAAGGGCCTGTAGAGCTCTGAGAAGTGTCTGAAGGAAGGAGCTTCGCACCTCGAGGACCGTTATTCGATCAGGAGCATTTGGGGTCTTCTGGATCGAGGGGTAGGACGGTGCAGAGGCCGACGAGGTCTGGTAGGACCCGGAGAGCTCTGAAAGGGATCTGAAAGAATAAGTTTTCGAGGACATTCGCCCGATCAGGAGTATCTGTGGTCTTCTGGAGCGAAGCATAGGACGATGCAGAGGACGAGGAAGTCTGGAAGACTAGGAGAGCTCTAGGCGGAGTCTGAAGGAGGGAGTTCTCAAGGATCTTCGGTCGAGCGAGGGGCAGCTTGGGGTCTTCTGGAGCGAAGGGCGAGTTTTCGTCTTTCACAAGGATATCTTGCTATCTTCTGAAGAAGTAGATGAGGTGTTGCGGAGGTGGAGGAGGGCAGAAAGGACCTGTACAGCTCTGATAGAGGTCTGAAGGAACCTCGAGGACCGTCATTCGATCAGGAGCATCTGGGGTCTTCTGGATCGAAAGGTGGGTCGGTGCAGAGGCCGAGGAGGTCTGGAAGGACCCGGAGAGCTCTGAAAGAGATCTGAAGGAATAGTTTTCGAGGACCTTCGGTCTAACGGGAGCATCTTGGGGCCTTCTGGAGCTTTCGTCTTCCACAAAAACGTCCTGGGTCTTCTGGGGAGAAGGATGACACGGGTTGGGGTCGAGGAGGCCCGAAAGGCCCGAGAGCTCTGGGAGGGGTCTGAAGGAATAGTTTTCGAGGACCTTCGATCGATCAGGAGCATCTGGAGTCTTCTGGATAGAAGGGTGAGGTTGAGGAGGCCTGGAAGGACCCGGAGAGCGCTTCAGAAGACAGAATAAGGAGATCTCCTGTCTTCTGAAGCGAAGAACGGGAAGTTTTCGTCTTCCAGGAGGGGTCTTTTTGATCTTTTGAAGAAAAGCTTCTGAAGCGAAGGGCGAGAAGCTTTCACCTTGTTTAATACAAGGATATCTTGGGGTCTTCCGAAGAGAAAAGCGATTATCTGCAGAGGTCGAGGAGGCCTGAAAGGACAGGTAGAGCTCTGAGAGGGTCCCTGAAGGACGATCCTCAAAGGCTCTATAGGGGAAAGTTGATTATGTCATCCCTCAATTGATCAAGAGCATCAAGGGTTTTCTGGAAAGACCCGGGGAGCCCTAAGAGGGGTCTGAGGGAGGGAGTCTTCGAGAACCTTCGGTCGATTGGAAGCATCTTGTGGGTTTCTGGAGCGACGGGCGAGAAGCCTTCGTCTTTAAGATATTCTGCTATCTTTTGAAGAAATAGACGAGGTGTTGCAGAAGTCGAGGAGGCCTGAAAGGACCCGTAGAGCTCTGAAAGGATCTGAAGGAAGGAGTGTCGAAAGGCGAGGACTGTAGATCGATCAAGAGCATCTCGTGGTCTTCTGGAGAGAAGGATGAGACGGCGCCAAGGCTAAGGAGGCCAGGAAGGATCCGAAGAGCTCTAGGAGGCGTCTGAAGGACGATGGCCACTCAGAAAGCTGTAGTAGTTTAGGTTTATTCTGTAAAGCTCTCAAAGGCTCTGAAGGGGAAACTTGTCGATGTTATCCTCAGATCGATCAGGAGCATCTCGGGGTCTTCTGGAGCGAAGGTTGGGACGGTGCTGAGGTCGAGGAGGCCTAGAAGAACATGGAGAGCGCGTCAGAAGACAGGAGAATGATATCTCAAAGGGAATCTCAAGCGATATGCGAGCAGCTTTCGTTCTCCACAAGGTCGTCTTGGGGTCTTGTGAAGAGAAGGGCGAGGGTTTGCAGGCGTCCAGGGCTAGAAAGACCTCGACGGATTTTTTCATTTAGAAAAATGTAGCTGTTTAAATGAAGATGAAAGAAAAGAGATGCCAAGCAAATTCATAAATATGAAGTGAGCAAAGGGAGGTTTGTTTCGCCACCTCCTTCAAACGAACCTTTGTTTTGTGCTCCTACCGTGGCTCTTCAGTGAAGAACAGGAGCATGTAACAATACTTGGTTTAACTCTGTCAGGTATCAACATTTTAAAATTATTATATTTTTACTCTTTAAAATTCTTTACCCCTTAAAGTTCGTTCCCTAAAAACTCAAAGATTTGGAAGGGAGAAGATTGTCGACGTCATACTCCGTGGGATCGGGAACTCTTAAGCAAGCTAGAACACTCGAACATCGGATCCTTAAGCTGTACACGCACGAGGTTGTCGTAGTTCCATGGTTCGTACAGTCCTACAGGGCGTATTCTGTAGTGTTCCCTTACAATTCTCTTACAGTGGAATGAATGCTATAATATTAGGTTGTAGCGAAATAAATGGTACTGAACCACTGTAAATTTAAACAGTTAATATCTCGGCTTGTAGGCAAGTTTATTGATCGAAATAAAAACCTTCTGATTCTACACATCTTTGCCAACGTGACACAAGCTTTTTTATCCCAGTAGCATAAAAATCGGAAGTTCTGGAATTGACGAAATCTTCGAAGGCACTTTCGGCATCCTGTTGGTATTTGAATATTTTCCCTACCAAGAAGTCGCCAAGATGCTTGAAGAAATGGTAGTCTGTTGGGGAGAGGTCGGGAGAAAACGGAGGGTGTGGTAGAGTTTCAATGCTCAGCTCATTCAATTTCTGCAACGTCATTCGTGCTACATGGGGCGAGCATTGTCGTGCAGAAGGAGAACTCGCCTTCGGTTTACCAAGGCCGGCCGGATATCCTTCAACTTTTTCATCATTTCTTCAATTTCAATGCAGTACTTTTCTGCCGTGATGGATTCACCGGGAGGGAGGAAGCTGTGGTGAATAATTCCCAGCGAACACCACCATACTGTCACCATTACTTTCTTTTGGTGCAATTCCGGCTTCGCAAAAACCTTGGGGCTCTCATCGCTGTCCACCCACTGTGCCGATCGTCGCCTGTTGTCGTTCATTATCCATTTCTCGTCACAGGTTACGATGCGATCAAGGAATGGGTCGTTCCGTAGAAGCAGTGCGGACGAGATCTCATATCGTCGGTTTCTTTGCTCCTCAGACAGCTCGTGAGGCACCCATCTTTCCAGCTTTTTGGTCTTTCCAATTTCCTTCAGATGCCGGGCAGCTGTGTTGTGAGTGACGCCAAGAACGTTCGCTATCTCCCTGGTACCTTTGTGTGGATCCTCCTCTACCATCTCTCAGCTTGTCCTCATCAACATCACTATGCCTCCCACGACCTTCATGTTCTTCCAAGCTCTCATCTCCATTCCGGAACTTCTGATACCAACGATACGCCGTCCGAACTGTGGAACATCCTTGACCGAATGCGGCGTTGATCTTCTCGTCCGCCTCCTTAGCTGTAGTGCCCAGCTTGAATTCATACAAGTAAATGCCTCGGCTTACCCTTTTGTCCATCTGCAAAAAAGTCAATAAAACTCTAAATTTTTCCCGCTTTTACATACAAAATTTGGTACTCTCCGGTAGAGCAAAATTTGCGCTTCTAAATGATATGCCACATGTTACGGTTTGTTCTTGATCAAACGCGTAAAGACGCGTCAAAAAAATGGCGCGAGCCAGTGCCATTTAATTCGTTACAACCTAATAGATCAACAGAGGAGGAGATCTTTTGTCTTCTGAAGCGAAGGGCGAGAAGCTTTCACCTTGTTTACTACAATACCGGCCTTATCTTTTGGTCTTTGGGCGGAAAAAGCGAAAAAAACCGCCTTTTCCGCCGCTTTTCTGTAGCGCTCTTCAAATTGAGCGCATTGCAAATTGAATGACATATTCGTGATCAGCACCGAGCCCTCTTCCCGATGAGCTGAAAATCGCCTAGGGAGCGCCTGAAAAATAGTTCAGTGACCTAATTCCTGCCTGGCGCCGCTGACCCCTGTGCTCGAGGGAGATAATTACACCCACAGCTCACAAGTGGCTAATGAAGGAAGAGATTCGGCCTTTTAAAGCCTAGTTTCTGCATTATATACATAGTCACACATAGTTCTCTGGATTCCCTAGTATTTCACGATCACAATGATCTATTTCCTTAAAGGATCCGACAATTTAAGTGTTGTTGTTTTCAGAAAATGCCTCCGCTTTGGAGGACTCTAATTTCGTCATATCAAGATTGTATGTGCTTATACGCGTTTGTCACGTTGGAGGCGAGAGTGAAAATCAAGCTGCGAAGATGGAACCTTCAAGGTTGAAATCGTTAGCGATTGTACGCTGCCAAAGTTGCCCATATGACACTTCTTCGTAGTTAGCCGTACACTTTTCGTATCATTAAAGTGGGCACAAAATGGTTTCTTTGAAGACAGGAACGTAGATATCTGGAGGCCTATGAAAACACCTTATAGTCTTCTACAGGTGGGATTTCGACTGGCCCGGAGGACATTTTGGCCACCCAGTTACAGAGCAAACTCACCTCAAATGCTCACTGAGTGTCACTTTAAAAAATGTTTAAAAACTTAAAAAATTGTCTACGAGGCCATTCCCTAGTTAATTCTGAGTCGAAGGATAGTTCGATTTCAAATTTACGTTCATTTGTACCGGTTTTTCACGAGTCAAATGTACCATAGCCCTGGTCGGGACCCAGATTAGTTCCGGAGCTAGTCCACTCTCCTGCCTCTGTGACCCCTCGCGCCATCTGAGAGCGCCGTAAATCGCCTAACTACAGTTTTCACACTTCCGGTGCCGCGGCGCCATATTGATCCTTCCAAACGAGGGTGGAGTAGAATGGGACACCAAACAAGGTTTGGACAACTGCGATCTCTCCCTTATACTTATACGCTTGTGTTTTTCATTTCGCATTTACGCTTTAACAATGTTTAGATGCGCAGTGCATCCCAGAAAGACTGCTCGAACTCGCATCATTTTAACAACGCTCAGTCTACAAGCTGTCCCTCTCCCTCGATTGAAAGATTCGATTCTGTATGCATTGTTCACGGCGCACTCCAAAGGCCAGCTGGACAGCCTTGGAGCAACTCCTGACTAGGGTGGCTGCATATTTCTGATAAAACTCCCTAACCGCTCAGTCTACAAGCACTCGATTGAAAGGTTCGAGTCTGTATGCATTGTTCACGGCGCACTCCAAAGGCCAGCTGAACAGCCTTAAAGCAACTCCTGAGTAAGGCGGTAGGAAACTTCTGGTAGAACTCCCCAAACGCTCAGTCCACACAAGCTGTCCCTCCCCCCTCGATTGAAAGGTTCGATTCTGTATGCATTGTTTACGGCGCACTCCAAAGGCCAGCTGGACAGCCTTACAGCAACTCCTGAGTAAGGCGGTAGGAAACTTCTGGTAGAACTCCCCAAACGCTCAGTCCACAAGCTCTCCCTTCCCCCTCGATTGAAAGGTTCGATTCTGTATGCATTGTTCACGGCGCACTCCAAAGGCCAGCTGGACAGCCTTAAAGCAACTCCTGAGTAAGGCGGTAGGAAACTTCTGGTAAAACTCCCCAAACGCTCAGTCCACAAGCTGTCCCTCCCCCCTCGATTGAAAGGTTCGATTCTGTATGCATTGTTCACGGCGCACTCCAAACGCTAGCTGGACAGCCTTAGAGCAACTCCTGACTAGGGTGGCTGCATATTTCTGATAAAACTCCCCACTGAAACCATGCAAATCAAGGGTGAGCAGACCAAATGGTTCACAGCTCCACACAGCTGAACCATAATGAGATTCTAGTAAAAGGCGAACAAATGTAAAAATGTCCAAAATGTTCGTGTGCGCACGACAACCGGTACCTTTTACGACTGCGCTATCACGCGCAAAAATAGGCTCTCCAATCATATCGAACATTGCTGCCGAAAGAATTGATTTTTTACTGTATAATAACCAGGGTTCGAAATTTATACTAATAGCGCGTTGCAAAATTAAGGAAAGGAAAATTTCCTTCATGAAAAGCAGCTGCCAAAACCTCCAAAAATAACACAATTTATGTGGACCTAGGGATTCGTTTGATCGATTTTACGCAAAAAAAATCTACCAAAAATCGGACCCTTCATCACATCGAAGCTAGCTGCAGAGAAGCTCGG
>CANAIB010000077.1:0-23928 GCA_947359475.1 Heligmosomoides polygyrus bakeri
CTACGGCTCGCCATGCAGGGTAGCCCGACGTGTCCGGCACGTCTACGGCATCTCGCCAGGCACGGTTGCCGACGTGTTCGGCACGTCTACGGCTCGCCATGCAAGGTTGCCGACGTGTTCGGCACAGTCCACGGCATCGCAGGCACGGTTGCCGACGTGTTCGGCTCGTCTACGGCTCGCCATGCAGGGTAGCCGACGTGTCCGGCACGTCTACGGCATCGCCAGGCACGGTTGCCGACGAGTTCGGCACGTCTACGGCTCGCCATGCACGGTTGCCGACGTGTTCGGCACGTCTACGGCTCGCCATGCAGGGTTGCCGACGTGTCCGGCACGTCTACGGCATCGCCAGGCACGGTTTGCCGACGTGTTCGGCACGTCTACGGCTCGCCATGCACGGTTGCCGACGTGTTCGGCACTTCTACGGCTCGCCATGCAAGGTTTGCCGACGTGTTCGGCACGTCCACGGCATCGCCAGGCACGGTTTGCCGACGTGTTCGGCACTTCTACGGCTCGCCATGCAAGGTTGCCGACGTGTCCGGCACGTCTACGGCATCGCCAGGCACGGTTGCCGACGTGTTCGGCACGTCTACGGCTCGCCATGCACGGTTGCCGACGTGTTCGGGCACGTCTACGGCATCGCCAGGCACGGTTGCCGACGTGTTCGGCACGTCTACGGCTCGCCATGCAGGGTTGCCGACGTGTCCGGCACGTCCTACGGCATCGTCAGGCACGGTTGCCGACGTGTTCGGCACGTCTACGGCATCGCCAGGCACGGTTGCCGACGTGTTCGGCACGTCTACGGCATCGCCAGGCACGGTTGCCGACGTGTTCGGCACGTCTACGGCTCGCCATGCAAGGTTGCCGACGTGTTCGGCACGTCCACGGCATCTCCAGGCACGGTTTGCCGACGTGTTCGGCACGTCTACGGCATCGCCAGGCACGGTTGCCGACGTGTTCGGCACGTCTACGGCATCGCCAGGCACGGTTGCCGACGTGTTCGGCACGTCTACGGCTCGCCATGCACGGTTGCCGACGTGTTCGGCACGTCTACGGCTCGCCATGCAGGGTTGCCGACGTGTCCGGCACGTCCACGGCATCGCCAGGCACGGTTGCCGACGTGTTCGGCACGTCCACGGCATCTCCAGGCACGGTTGCCGACGTGTTCGGCACGTCTACGGCATCGCCAGGCACGGTTGCCGACGTGTTCGGCACGTCTACGGCTCGCCATGCAGGGTTGCCGACGTGTCCGGCACGTCTACGGCATCGCCATGCACGGTTGCCGACGTGTTCGGCACGTCTACGGCTCGCCATGCAGGGTAGCCGACGTGTCCGGCACGTCTACGGCATCGCCAGGCACGGTTGCCGACGTGTTCGGCACGTCTACGGCTCGCCATGCACGGTTGCCGACGTGTTCGGCACGTCTACGGCATCGCCAGGCACGGTTGCCGACGTGTTCGGCACGTCTACGGCTCGCCATGCACGGTTGCCGACGTGTTCGGCACGTCTACGGCTCGCCATGCAAGGTTGCCGACGTGTTCGGCACGTCCACGGCATCGCCAGGCACGGTTGCCGACGTGTTGGGCACGTCTACGGCATCGCCAGGCACGGTTGCCGACGTGTTCGGCACGTCTACGGCTCGCCATGCACGGTTGCCGACGTGTTCGGCACGTCTACGGCATCGCCAGGCACGGTTGCCGACGTGTTCGGCACGTCTACGGCTCGCCATGCAAGGTTGCCGACGTGTTCGGCACGTCTACGGCTCGCCATGCAAGGTTGCCGACGTGTTCGGCACGTCCACGGCATCGCCAGGCACGGTTGCCGACGTGTTCGGCACGTCCACGGCATCTCCAGGCACGGTTGCCGACGTGTTCGGCACGTCTACGGCATCGCCAGGCACGGTTGCCGACGTGTTCGGCACGTCTACGGCTCGCCATGCACGGTTGTCGACGTGTTCGGCACGTCTACGGCTCGCCATGCAGGGTTGCCGACGTGTCCGGCACGTCTACGGCATCGCCAGGCACGGTTGCCGACGTGTTCGGCACGTCTACGGCATCGCCAGGCACGGTTGCCGACGTGTTGGGCACGTCTACGGCATCGCCAGGCACGGTTGCCGACGTGTTCGGCACGTCTACGGCTCGCCATGCACGGTTGCCGACGTGTTCGGCACGTCTACGGCATCGCCAGGCACGGTTGCCGACGTGTTCGGCACGTCTACGGCTCGCCATGCAAGGTTGCCGACGTGTTCGGCACGTCCACGGCATCTCCAGGCACGGTTGCCGACGTGTTCGGCACGTCTACGGCATCTCCAGGCACGGTTGCCGACGTGTTCGGCACGTCCACGGCATCTCCAGGCACGGTTGCCGACGTGTTCGGCACGTCTACGGCATCGCCAGGCACGGTTGCCGACGTGTTCGGCACGTCTACGGCATCGCCAGGCACGGTTGCCGACGTGTTCGGCACGTCTACGGCTCGCCATGCAAGGCTGCCGACGTGTTCGGCACGTCCACGGCATCTCCAGGCACGGTTGCCGACGTGTTCGGCACGTCTACGGCATCGCCAGGCACGGTTTGCCGACGTGTTCGGCACGTCTACGGCATCGCCATGCACGGTTGCCGACGTGTTCGGCACGTCTACGGCTCGCCATGCAAGGTTGCCGACGTGTTCGGCACGTCCACGGCATCTCCAGGCACGGTTGCCGACGTGTTCGGCACGTCTACGGCATCGCCAGGCACGGTTGCCGACGTGTTCGGCACGTCTACGGCATCGCCAGGCACGGTTGGCGACGTGTTCGGCACGTCTACGGCTCGCCATGCACGGTTGCCGACGTGTTCGGCACGTCTACGGCTCGCCATGCAGGGTTGCCGACGTGTCCGGCACGTCTACGGCATCGTCAGGCACGGTTGCCGACGTGTTCGGCACGTCTACGGCTCGCCATGCAAGGTTGCCGACGTGTTCGGCACGTCCACGGCATCTCCAGGCACGGTTGCCGACGTGTTCGGCACGTCTACGGCATCTCCAGGCACGGTTGCCGACGTGTTCGGCACGTCCACGGCATCTCCAGGCACGGTTGCCGACGTGTTCGGCACGTCTACGGCATCGCCAGGCACGGTTGCCGACGTGTTCGGCACGTCTACGGCATCGCCAGGCACGGTTGCCGACGTGTTCGGCACGTCCACGGCATCTCCAGGCACGGTTGCCGACGTGTTCGGCACGTCTACGGCATCGCCAGGCACGGTTGCCGACGTGTTCGGCACGTCTACGGCTCGCCATGCAGGGTTGCCGACGTGTCCGGCACGTCTACGGCATCGCCATGCACGGTTGCCGACGTGTTCGGCACGTCTACGGCTCGCCATGCAGGGTAGCCGACGTGTCCGGCACGTCTACGGCATCGCCAGGCACGGTTGCCGACGTGTTCGGCACGTCTACGGCTCGCCATGCACGGTTGCCGACGTGTTCGGCACGTCTACGGCATCGCCAGGCACGGTTGCCGACGTGTTCGGCACGTCTACGGCTCGCCATGCACGGTTGCCGACGTGTTCGGCACGTCTACGGCTCGCCATGCAAGGTTGCCGACGTGTTCGGCACGTCCACGGCATCGCCAGGCACGGTTGCCGACGTGTTGGGCACGTCTACGGCATCGCCAGGCACGGTTGCCGACGTGTTCGGCACGTCTACGGCTCGCCATGCACGGTTGCCGACGTGTTCGGCACGTCTACGGCATCGCCAGGCACGGTTGCCGACGTGTTCGGCACGTCTACGGCTCGCCATGCAAGGTTGCCGACGTGTTCGGCACGTCTACGGCTCGCCATGCAAGGTTGCCGACGTGTTCGGCACGTCCACGGCATCGCCAGGCACGGTTGCCGACGTGTTCGGCACGTCCACGGCATCTCCAGGCACGGTTGCCGACGTGTTCGGCACGTCTACGGCATCGCCAGGCACGGTTGCCGACGTGTTCGGCACGTCTACGGCTCGCCATGCACGGTTGTCGACGTGTTCGGCACGTCTACGGCTCGCCATGCAGGGTTGCCGACGTGTCCGGCACGTCTACGGCATCGCCAGGCACGGTTGCCGACGTGTTCGGCACGTCTACGGCATCGCCAGGCACGGTTGCCGACGTGTTGGGCACGTCTACGGCATCGCCAGGCACGGTTGCCGACGTGTTCGGCACGTCTACGGCTCGCCATGCACGGTTGCCGACGTGTTCGGCACGTCTACGGCATCGCCAGGCACGGTTGCCGACGTGTTCGGCACGTCTACGGCTCGCCATGCAAGGTTGCCGACGTGTTCGGCACGTCCACGGCATCTCCAGGCACGGTTGCCGACGTGTTCGGCACGTCTACGGCATCTCCAGGCACGGTTGCCGACGTGTTCGGCACGTCCACGGCATCTCCAGGCACGGTTGCCGACGTGTTCGGCACGTCTACGGCATCGCCAGGCACGGTTGCCGACGTGTTCGGCACGTCTACGGCATCGCCAGGCACGGTTGCCGACGTGTTCGGCACGTCTACGGCTCGCCATGCAAGGCTGCCGACGTGTTCGGCACGTCCACGGCATCTCCAGGCACGGTTGCCGACGTGTTCGGCACGTCTACGGCATCGCCAGGCACGGTTGCCGACGTGTTCGGCACGTCTACGGCATCGCCATGCACGGTTGCCGACGTGTTCGGCACGTCTACGGCTCGCCATGCAAGGTTGCCGACGTGTTCGGCACGTCCACGGCATCTCCAGGCACGGTTGCCGACGTGTTCGGCACGTCTACGGCATCGCCAGGCACGGTTGCCGACGTGTTCGGCACGTCTACGGCATCGCCAGGCACGGTTGGCGACGTGTTCGGCACGTCTACGGCTCGCCATGCACGGTTGCCGACGTGTTCGGCACGTCTACGGCTCGCCATGCAGGGTTGCCGACGTGTCCGGCACGTCTACGGCATCGTCAGGCACGGTTGCCGACGTGTTCGGCACGTCTACGGCTCGCCATGCAAGGTTGCCGACGTGTTCGGCACGTCCACGGCATCTCCAGGCACGGTTGCCGACGTGTTCGGCACGTCTACGGCATCTCCAGGCACGGTTGCCGACGTGTTCGGCACGTCCACGGCATCTCCAGGCACGGTTGCCGACGTGTTCGGCACGTCTACGGCATCGCCAGGCACGGTTGCCGACGTGTTCGGCACGTCTACGGCATCGCCAGGCACGGTTTGCCGACGTGTTCGGCACGTCCACGGCATCTCCAGGCACGGTTGCCGACGTGTTCGGCACGTCTACGGCATCGCCAGGCACGGTTGCCGACGTGTTCGGCACGTCTACGGCTCGCCATGCAGGGTTGCCGACGTGTCCGGCACGTCTACGGCATCGCCATGCACGGTTGCCGACGTGTTCGGCACGTCTACGGCTCGCCATGCAGGGTAGCCGACGTGTCCGGCACGTCTACGGCATCGCCAGGCACGGTTGCCGACGTGTTCGGCACGTCTACGGCTCGCCATGCACGGTTGCCGACGTGTTCGGCACGTCTACGGCATCGCCAGGCACGGTTGCCGACGTGTTCGGCACGTCTACGGCTCGCCATGCACGGTTGCCGACGTGTTCGGCACGTCTACGGCTCGCCATGCAAGGTTGCCGACGTGTTCGGCACGTCCACGGCATCGCCAGGCACGGTTGCCGACGTGTTGGGCACGTCTACGGCATCGCCAGGCACGGTTGCCGACGTGTTCGGCACGTCTACGGCTCGCCATGCACGGTTGCCGACGTGTTCGGCACGTTCTACGGCATCGCCAGGCACGGTTGCCGACGTGTTCGGCACGTCTACGGCTCGCCATGCAAGGTTGCCGACGTGTTCGGCACGTCTACGGCTCGCCATGCAAGGTTGCCGACGTGTTCGGCACGTCCACGGCATCGCCAGGCACGGTTGCCGACGTGTTCGGCACGTCCACGGCATCTCCAGGCACGGTTGCCGACGTGTTCGGCACGTCTACGGCATCGCCAGGCACGGTTGCCGACGTGTTCGGCACGTCTACGGCTCGCCATGCACGGTTGTCGACGTGTTCGGCACGTCTACGGCTCGCCATGCAGGGTTGCCGACGTGTCCGGCACGTCTACGGCATCGCCAGGCACGGTTGCCGACGTGTTCGGCACGTCTACGGCATCGCCAGGCACGGTTGCCGACGTGTTCGGCACGTCTACGGCTCGCCATGCAGGGTAGCCGACGTGTCCGGCACGTCTACGGCATCGCCAGGCACGGTTTGCCGACGTGTTCGGCACGTCTACGGCTCGCCATGCAAGGTTGCCGACGTGTTCGGCACGTCCACGGCATCGCCAGGCACGGTTGCCGACGTGTTCGGCACGTCTACGGCTCGCCATGCAGGGTAGCCGACGTGTCCGGCACGTCTACGGCATCGCCAGGCACGGTTGCCGACGAGTTCGGCACGTCTACGGCTCGCCATGCACGGTTGCCGACGTGTTCGGCACGTCTACGGCTCGCCATGCAGGGTTGCCGACGTGTCCGGCACGTCTACGGCATCGCCAGGCACGGTTGCCGACGTGTTCGGCACGTCTACGGCTCGCCATGCACGGTTGCCGACGTGTTCGGCACTTCTACGGCTCGCCATGCAAGGTTGCCGACGTGTTCGGCACGTCCACGGCATCGCCAGGCACGGTTGCCGACGTGTTCGGCACTTCTACGGCTCGCCATGCAAGGTTGCCGACGTGTCCGGCACGTCTACGGCATCGCCAGGCACGGTTGCCGACGTGTTCGGCACGTCTACGGCTCGCCATGCACGGTTGCCGACGTGTTGGGCACGTCTACGGCATCGCCAGGCACGGTTGCCGACGTGTTCGGCACGTCTACGGCTCGCCATGCAGGGTTGCCGACGTGTCCGGCACGTCTACGGCATCGTCAGGCACGGTTGCCGACGTGTTCGGCACGTCTACGGCATCGCCAGGCACGGTTGTCCGACGTGTTCGGCACGTCTACGGCATCGCCAGGCACGGTTGCCGACGTGTTCGGCACGTCTACGGCTCGCCATGCAAGGTTGCCGACGTGTTCGGAACGTCCACGGCATCTCCAGGCACGGTTGCCGACGTGTTCGGCACGTCTACGGCATCGCCAGGCACGGTTGCCGACGTGTTCGGCACGTCTACGGCTCGCCATGCACGGTTGCCGACGTGTTCGGCACGTCTACGGCTCGCCATGCAGGGTTGCCGACGTGTCCGGCACGTCTACGGCATCGCCAGGCACGGTTGCCGACGTGTTCGGCACGTCTACGGCTCGCCATGCAAGGTTGCCGACGTGTTCGGCACGTCCACGGCATCTCCAGGCACGGCTGCCGACGTGTTCGGCACGTCTACGGCATCGCCAGGCACGGTTGCCGACGTGTTCGGCACGTCTACGGCTCGCCATGCACGGTTGCCGACGTGTTCGGCACGTCTACGGCTCGCCATGCAAGGTTGCCGACGTGTTCGGCACGTCCACGGCATCTCCAGGCACGGTTGCCGACGTGTTCGGCACGTCTACGGCTCGCCATGCACGGTTGCCGACGTGTTCGGCACGTCTACGGCATCGCCAGGCACGGTTGCCGACGTGTTCGGCACGTCTACGGCTCGCCATGCAGGGTTGCCGACGTGTCCGGCACGTCTACGGCATCGCCATGCACGGTTGCCGACGTGTTCGGCACGTCTACGGCTCGCCATGCAGGGTAGCCGACGTGTCCGGCACGTCTACGGCATCGCCAGGCACGGTTGCCGACGTGTTCGTCTACGGCTCGCCATGCAAGGTTGCCGACGTGTTCGGCACGTCTACGGCTCGCCATGCAGGGTAGCCGACGTGTCCGGCACGTCTACGGCATCGCCATGCACGGTTGCCGAAGTGTTCGGCACGTCCACGGCATCTCCAGGCACGGTTGCCGACGTGTTCGGCACGTCTACGGCTCGCCATGCACGGTTGCCGACGTGTTCGGCACGTCTACGGCATCGCCAGGCACGGTTGCCGACGTGTTCGGCACGTCTACGGCTCGCCATGCAGGGTTGCCGACGTGTCCGGCACGTCTACGGCATCGCCATGCACGGTTGCCGACGTGTTCGGCACGTCTACGGCTCGCCATGCAGGGTAGCCGACGTGTCCGGCACGTCTACGGCATCGCCAGGCACGGTTGCCGACGTGTTCGTCTACGGCTCGCCATGCAAGGTTGCCGACGTGTTCGGCACGTCTACGGCTCGCCATGCAGGGTAGCCGACGTGTCCGGCACGTCTACGGCATCGCCATGCACGGTTGCCGACGTGTTCGGCACGTCTACGGCTCGCCATGCAGGGTAGCCGACGTGTCCGGCACGTCTACGGCATCGCCAGGCACGGTTGCCGACGTGTTCGGCACGTCTACGGCTCGCCATGCACGGTTGCCGACGTGTTCGGCACGTCTACGGCATCGCCAGGCACGGTTGCCGACGTGTTCGGCACGTCTACGGCTCGCCATGCACGGTTGCCGACGTGTTCGGCACGTCTACGGCTCGCCATGCAAGGTTGCCGACGTGTTCGGCACGTCCACGGCATCGCCAGGCACGGTTGCCGACGTGTTGGGCACGTCTACGGCATCGCCAGGCACGGTTGCCGACGTGTTCGGCACGTCTACGGCTCGCCATGCACGGTTGCCGACGTGTTCGGCACGTCTACGGCATCGCCAGGCACGGTTGCCGACGTGTTCGGCACGTCTACGGCTCGCCATGCAAGGTTGCCGACGTGTTCGGCACGTCTACGGCTCGCCATGCAAGGTTGCCGACGTGTTCGGCACGTCCACGGCATCGCCAGGCACGGTTGCCGACGTGTTGGGCACGTCTACGGCATCGCCAGGCACGGTTGCCGACGTGTTCGGCACGTCTACGGCTCGCCATGCAAGGTTGCCGACGTGTTCGGCACTTCCACGGCATCTCCAGGCACGGTTGCCGACGTGTTCGGCACGTCTACGGCATCGCCAGGCACGGTTGCCGACGTGTTCGGCACGTCTACGGCTCGCCATGCACGGTTGTCGACGTGTTCGGCACGTCTACGGCTCGCCATGCAGGGTTGCCGACGTGTCCGGCACGTCTACGGCATCGCCAGGCACGGTTGCCGACGTGTTCGGCACGTCTACGGCATCGCCAGGCACGGTTGCCGACGTGTTCGGCACGTCTACGGCTCGCCATGCAGGGTAGCCGACGTGTCCGGCACGTCTACGGCATCGCCAGGCACGGTTGCCGACGTGTTCGGCACGTCTACGGCTCGCCATGCAAGGTTGCCGACGTGTTCGGCACGTCCACGGCATCGCCAGGCACGGTTGCCGACGTGTTCGGCACGTCTACGGCTCGCCATGCAGGGTAGCCGACGTGTCCGGCACGTCTACGGCATCGCCAGGCACGGTTGCCGACGTGTTCGGCACGTCTACGGCTCGCCATGCACGGTTGCCGACGTGTTCGGCACGTCTACGGCTCGCCATGCAGGGTTGCCGACGTGTCCGGCACGTCTACGGCATCGCCAGGCACGGTTGCCGACGTGTTCGGCACGTCTACGGCTCGCCATGCACGGTTGCCGACGTGTTCGGCACTTCTACGGCTCGCCATGCAAGGTTGCCGACGTGTTCGGCACGTCCACGGCATCGCCAGGCACGGTTGCCGACGTGTTCGGCACTTCTACGGCTCGCCATGCAAGGTTGCCGACGTGTTCGGCACGTCTACGGCTCGCCATGCACGGTTGCCGACGTGTTGGGCACGTCTACGGCATCGCCAGGCACGGTTGCCGACGTGTTCGGCACGTCTACGGCTCGCCATGCAGGGTTGCCGACGTGTCCGGCACGTCTACGGCATCGTCAGGCACGGTTGCCGACGTGTTCGGCACGTCTACGGCATCGCCAGGCACGGTTGCCGACGTGTTCGGCACGTCTACGGCATCGCCAGGCACGGTTGCCGACGTGTTCGGCACGTCTACGGCTCGCCATGCAAGGTTGCCGACGTGTTCGGCACGTCCGCGGCATCTCCAGGCACGGTTGCCGACGTGTTCGGCACGTCTACGGCATCGCCAGGCACGGTTGCCGACGTGTTCGGCACGTCTACGGCTCGCCATGCACGGTTGCCGAGGTGTTCGGCACGTCTACGGCTCGCCATGCAGGGTTGCCGACGTGTCCGGCACGTCTACGGCATCGCCAGGCACGGTTGCCGACGTGTTCGGCACGTCTACGGCTCGCCATGCAAGGTTGCCGACGTGTTCGGCACGTCCACGGCATCTCCAGGCACGGTTGCCGACGTGTTCGGCACGTCTACGGCATCGCCAGGCACGGTTGCCGACGTGTTCGGCACGTCTACGGCTCGCCATGCACGGTTGCCGACGTGTTCGGCACGTCTACGGCTCGCCATGCAAGGTTGCCGACGTGTTCGGCACGTCCACGGCATCTCCAGGCACGGTTGCCGACGTGTTCGGCACGTCTACGGCTCGCCATGCACGGTTGCCGACGTGTTCGGCACGTCTACGGCATCGCCAGGCACGGTTGCCGACGTGTTCGGCACGTCTACGGCTCGCCATGCAGGGTTGCCGACGTGTCCGGCACGTCTACGACATCGCCATGCACGGTTGCCGACGTGTTCGGCACGTCTACGGCTCGCCATGCAGGGTAGCCGACGTGTCCGGCACGTCTACGGCATCGCCAGGCACGGTTGCCGACGTGTTCGTCTACGGCTCGCCATGCAAGGTTGCCGACGTGTTCGGCACGTCCACGGCGTCGCCAGGCACGGTTGCCGACGTGTTGGGCACGTCTACGGCATCGCCAGGCACGGTTGCCGACGTGTTCGGCACGTCTACGGCTCGCCATGCACGGTTGCCGACGTGTTCGGCACGTCTACGGCATCGCCAGGCACGGTTGCCGACGTGTTCGGCACGTCTACGGCTCGCCATGCACGGTTGCCGACGTGTTCGGCACGTCTACGGCTCGCCATGCAGGGTTGCCGACGTGTCCGGCACGTCTACGGCATCGCCAGGCACGGTTGCCGACGTGTTCGGCACGTCTACGGCTCGCCATGCAAGGTTGCCGACGTGTTCGGCACGTCCACGGCATCTCCAGGCACGGTTGCCGACGTGTTCGGCACGTCTACGGCATCGCCAGGCACGGTTGCCGACGTGTTCGGCACGTCTACGGCTCGCCATGCACGGTTGCCGACGTGTTCGGCACGTCTACGGCTCGCCATGCAAGGTTGCCGACGTGTTCGGCACGTCCACGGCATCTCCAGGCACGGTTGCCGACGTGTTCGGCACGTCTACGGCTCGCCATGCACGGTTGCCGACGTGTTCGGCACGTCTACGGCATCGCCAGGCACGGTTGCCGACGTGTTCGGCACGTCTACGGCTCGCCATGCAGGGTTGCCGACGTGTCCGGCACGTCTACGGCATCGCCATGCACGGTTGCCGACGTGTTCGGCACGTCTACGGCTCGCCATGCAGGGTAGCCGACGTGTCCGGCACGTCTACGGCATCGCCAGGCACGGTTGCCGACGTGTTCGGCACGTCTACGGCTCGCCATGCACGGTTGCCGACGTGTTCGGCACTTCTACGGCTCGCCATGCAAGGTTGCCGACGTGTTCGGCACGTCCACGGCATCGCCAGGCACGGTTGCCGACGTGTTGGGCACGTCTACGGCATCGCCAGGCACGGTTGCCGACGTGTTCGGCACGTCTACGGCTCGCCATGCAAGGTTGCCGACGTGTTCGGCACGTCCACGGCATCTCCAGGCACGGTTGCCGACGTGTTCGGCACGTCTACGGCATCGCCAGGCACGGTTGCCGACGTGTTCGGCACGTCTACGGCTCGCCATGCACGGTTGCCGACGTGTTCGGCACGTCTACGGCTCGCCATGCAGGGTTGCCGACGTGTCCGGCACGTCTACGGCATCGCCAGGCACGGTTGCCGACGTGTTCGGCACGTCTACGGCATCGCCAGGCACGGTTGCCGACGTGTTCGGCACGTCTACGGCTCGCCATGCAGGGTAGCCGACGTGTCCGGCACGTCTACGGCATCGCCAGGCACGGTTGCCGACGTGTTCGGCACGTCTACGGCTCGCCATGCAAGGTTGCCGACGTGTTCGGCACGTCCACGGCATCGCCAGGCACGGTTGCCGACGTGTTCGGCACGTCTACGGCTCGCCATGCAGGGTAGCCGACGTGTCCGGCACGTCTACGGCATCGCCAGGCACGGTTGCCGACGTGTTCGGCACGTCTACGGCTCGCCATGCACGGTTGCCGACGTGTTCGGCACTTCTACGGCTCGCCATGCAAGGTTGCCGACGTGTTCGGCACGTCTACGGCTCGCCATGCAGGGTTGCCGACGTGTCCGGCACGTCTACGGCATCGCCAGGCATGGTTGCCGACGTGTTCGGCACGTCTACGGCATCGCCAGGCACGGTTGCCGACGTGTTCGGCACGTCTACGGCTCGCCATGCAGGGTAGCCGACGTGTCCGGCACGTCTACGGCATCGCCAGGCACGGTTGCCGACGTGTTCGGCACGTCTACGGCTCGCCATGCACGGTTGCCGACGTGTTCGGCACGTCTACGGCTCGCCATGCAGGGTTGCCGACGTGTCCGGCACGTCTACGGCATCGCCAGGCACGGTTGCCGACGTGTTCGGCACGTCTACGGCTCGCCATGCACGGTTGCCGACGTGTTCGGCACTTCTACGGCTCGCCATGCAAGGTTGCCGACGTGTTCGGCACGTCCACGGCATCGCCAGGCACGGTTGCCGACGTGTTGGGCACGTCTACGGCATCGCCAGGCACGGTTGCCGACGTGTTCGGCACGTCTACGGCTCGCCATGCAAGGTTGCCGACGTGTTCGGCACGTCCACGGCATCTCCAGGCACGGTTGCCGACGTGTTCGGCACGTCTACGGCATCGCCAGGCACGGTTGCCGACGTGTTCGGCACGTCTACGGCTCGCCATGCACGGTTGCCGACGTGTTCGGCACGTCTACGGCTCGCCATGCAGGGCTGCCGACGTGTCCGGCACGTCTACGGCATCGCCAGGCACGGTTGCCGACGTGTTCGGCACGTCTACGGCATCGTCAGGCACGGTTGCCGACGTGTTCGGCACGTCTACGGCTCGCCATGCAGGGTTGCCGACGTGTTCGGCACGTCTACGGCTCGCCATGCAAGGTTGCCGACGTGTTCGGCACGTCCACGGCATCTCCAGGCACGGTTGCCGACGTGTTCGGCACGTCTACGGCTCGCCATGCACGGTTGCCGACGTGTTCGGCACGTCTACGGCTCGCCATGCAGGGCTGCCGACGTGTCCGGCACGTCTACGGCATCGCCAGGCACGGTTGCCGACGTGTTCGGCACGTCTACGGCATCGCCAGGCACGGTTGCCGACGTGTTCGGCACGTCTACGGCTCGCCATGCAGGGTTGCCGACGTGTTCGGCACGTCTACGGCTCGCCATGCAAGGTTGCCGACGTGTTCGGCACGTCCACGGCATCTCCAGGCACGGTTGCCGACGTGTTCGGCACGTCTACGGCTCGCCATGCACGGTTGCCGACGTGTTCGGCACGTCTACGGCTCGCCATGCAAGGTTGCCGACGTGTTCGGCACGTCCACGGCATCGCCAGGCACGGTTGCCGACGTGTTGGGCACGTCTACGGCATCGCCAGGCACGGTTGCCGACGTGTTCGGCACGTCTACGGCTCGCCATGCACGGTTGCCGACGTGTTCGGCACTTCTACGGCTCGCCATGCAAGGTTGCCGACGTGTTCGGCACGTCCACGGCATCGCCAGGCACGGTTGCCGACGTGTTGGGCACGTCTACGGCATCGCCAGGCACGGTTGCCGACGTGTTCGGCACGTCTACGGCTCGCCATGCAAGGTTGCCGACGTGTTCGGCACGTCCACGGCATCTCCAGGCACGGTTGCCGACGTGTTCGGCACGTCTACGGCTCGCCATGCACGGTTGCCGACGTGTTCGGCACGTCTACGGCATCGCCAGGCACGAGTGTTGCCGACGTGTTCGGCACGTCTACGGCTCGCCATGCAGGGTTGCCGACGTGTTCGGCACGTCTACGGCTCGCCATGCAAGGTTGCCGACGTGTTCGGCACGTCCACGGCATCTCCAGGCACGGTTGCCGACGTGTTCGGCACGTCTACGGCATCGCCAGGCACGGTTGCCGACGTGTTCGGCACGTCTACGGCTCGCCATGCACGGTTGCCGACGTGTTCGGCACGTCTACGGCTCGCCATGCAGGGTTGCCGACGTGTCCGGCACGTCTACGGCATACGCCAGGCACGGTTGCCGACGTGTTCGGCACGTCTACGGCATCGCCAGGCACGGTTGCCGACGTGTTCGGCACGTCTACGGCTCGCCATGCACGGTTGCCGACGTGTTCGGCACGTCTACGGCTCGCCATGCAAGGTTGCCGACGTGTTCGGCACGTCCACGGCATCGCCAGGCACGGTTGCCGACGTGTTGGGCACGTCTACGGCATCGCCAGGCACGGTTGCCGACGTGTTCGGCACGTCTACGGCTCGCCATGCAAGGTTGCCGACGTGTTCGGCACGTCCACGGCATCTCCAGGCACGGTTGCCGACGTGTTCGGCACGTCTACGGCTCGCCATGCACGGTTGCCGACGTGTTCGGCACGTCTACGGCTCGCCATGCAGGGTTGCCGACGTGTCCGGCACGTCTACGGCATCGCCAGGCACGGTTGCCGACGTGTTCGGCACGTCTACGGCATCGCCAGGCACGGTTGCCGACGTGTTCGGCACGTCTACGGCTCGCCATGCAGGGTAGCCGACGTGTCCGGCACGTCTACGGCATCGCCAGGCACGGTTGCCGACGTGTTCGGCACGTCTACGGCTCGCCATGCACGGTTGCCGACGTGTTCGGCACGTCTACGGCTCGCCATGCAGGGTTGCCGACGTGTCCGGCACGTCTACGGCATCGCCAGGCACGGTTGCCGACGTGTTCGGCACGTCTACGGCTCGCCATGCAAGGTTGCCGACGTGTTCGGCACGTCCACGGCATCGCCAGGCACGGTTGCCGACGTGTTCGGCACGTCTACGGCTCGCCATGCAGGGTAGCCGACGTGTCCAGCACGTCTACGGCATCGCCAGGCACGGTTGCCGACGTGTTCGGCACGTCTACGGCTCGCCATGCACGGTTGCCGACGTGTTCGGCACTTCTACGGCTCGCCATGCAAGGTTGCCGACGTGTTCGGCACGTCTACGGCTCGCCATGCAGGGTTGCCGACGTGTCCGGCACGTCTACGGCATCGCCAGGCACGGTTGCCGACGTGTTCGGCACGTCTACGGCATCGCCAGGCACGGTTGCCGACGTGTTCGGCACGTCTACGGCTCGCCATGCAGGGTAGCCGACGTGTCCGGCACGTCTACGGCATCGCCAGGCACGGTTGCCGACGTGTTCGGCACGTCTACGGCTCGCCATGCACGGTTGCCGACGTGTCCGGCACGTCTACGGCATCGCCAGGCACGGTTGCCGACGTGTTCGGCACGTCTACGGCATCGCCAGGCACGGTTGCCGACGTGTTCGGCACGTCTACGGCTCGCCATGCAGGGTAGCCGACGTGTCCGGCACGTCTACGGCATCGCCAGGCACGGTTGCCGACGTGTTCGGCACGTCTACGGCTCGCCATGCACGGTTGCCGACGTGTTCGGCACGTCTACGGCTCGCCATGCAGGGTTGCCGACGTGTCCGGCACGTCTACGGCATCGCCAGGCACGGTTGCCGACGTGTTCGGCACGTCTACGGCTCGCCATGCACGGTTGCCGACGTGTTCGGCACTTCTACGGCTCGCCATGCAAGGTTGCCGACGTGTTCGGCACGTCCACGGCATCGCCAGGCACGGTTGCCGACGTGTTGGGCACGTCTACGGCATCGCCAGGCACGGTTGCCGACGTGTTCGGCACGTCTACGGCTCGCCATGCAAGGTTGCCGACGTGTTCGGCACGTCCACGGCATCTCCAGGCACGGTTGCCGACGTGTTCGGCACGTCTACGGCATCGCCAGGCACGGTTGCCGACGTGTTCGGCACGTCTACGGCTCGCCATGCACGGTTGCCGACGTGTTCGGCACGTCTACGGCTCGCCATGCAGGGTTGCCGACGTGTCCGGCACGTCTACGGCATCGCCAGGCACGGTTGCCGACGTGTTCGGCACGTCTACGGCATCGCCAGGCACGGTTGCCGACGTGTTCGGCACGTCTACGGCTCGCCATGCAGGGTTGCCGACGTGTTCGGCACGTCTACGGCTCGCCATGCAAGGTTGCCGACGTGTTCGGCACGTCCACGGCATCTCCAGGCACGGTTGCCGACGTGTTCGGCACGTCTACGGCTCGCCATGCACGGTTGCCGACGTGTTCGGCACGTCTACGGCTCGCCATGCAAGGTTGCCGACGTGTTCGGCACGTCCACGGCATCGCCAGGCACGGTTGCCGACGTGTTGGGCACGTCTACGGCATCGCCAGGCACGGTTGCCGACGTGTTCGGCACGTCTACGGCTCGCCATGCAGGGTAGCCGACGTGTCCGGCACGTCTACGGCATCGCCAGGCACGGTTGCCGACGTGTTCGGCACGTCTACGGCTCGCCATGCACGGTTGCCGACGTGTTCGGCACGTCTACGGCTCGCCATGCAGGGTTGCCGACGTGTCCGGCACGTCTACGGCATCGCCAGGCACGGTTGCCGACGTGTTCGGCACGTCTACGGCTCGCCATGCAAGGTTGCCGACGTGTTCGGCACGTCCACGGCATCGCCAGGCACGGTTGCCGACGTGTTCGGCACGTCTACGGCTCGCCATGCAGGGTAGCCGACGTGTCCGGCACGTCTACGGCATCGCCAGGCACGGTTGCCGACGTGTTCGGCACGTCTACGGCTCGCCATGCACGGTTGCCGACGTGTTCGGCACTTCTACGGCTCGCCATGCAAGATTGCCGACGTGTTCGGCACGTCTCGTCTACGGCTCGCCATGCAGGGTTGCCGACGTGTCCGGCACGTCTACGGCATCGCCAGGCACGGTTGCCGACGTGTTCGGCACGTCTACGGCATCGCCAGGCACGGTTGCCGACGTGTTCGGCACGTCTACGGCTCGCCATGCAGGGTAGCCGACGTGTCCGGCACGTCTACGGCATCGCCAGGCACGGTTGCCGACGTGTTCGGCACGTCTACGGCTCGCCATGCACGGTTGCCGACGTGTTCGGCACGTCTACGGCTCGCCATGCAGGGTTTGCCGACGTGTCCGGCACGTCTACGGCATCGCCAGGCACGGTTGCCGACGTGTTCGGCACGTCTACGGCTCGCCATGCACGGTTGCCGACGTGTTCGGCACTTCTACGGCTCGCCATGCAAGGTTGCCGACGTGTTCGGCACGTCCACGGCATCGCCAGGCACGGTTGCCGACGTGTTCGGCACGTCTACGGCTCGCCATGCAAGGTTGCCGACGTGTTCGGCACGTCCACGGCATCGCCAGGCACGGTTGCCGACGTGTTCGGCACGTCTACGGCTCGCCATGCACGGTTGCCGACGTGTTCGGCACGTCTACGGCTCGCCATGCAGGGTTGCCGACGTGTCCGGCACGTCTACGGCATCGCCAGGCACGGTTGCCGACGTGTTCGGCACGTCTACGGCTCGCCATGCAAGGTTGCCGACGTGTTCGGCACGTCCACGGCATCGCCAGGCACGGTTGCCGACGTGTTCGGCACGTCTACGGCTCGCCATGCAGGGTAGCCGACGTGTCCGGCACGTCTACGGCATCGCCAGGCACGGTTGCCGACGTGTTCGGCACGTCTACGGCTCGCCATGCACGGTTGCCGACGTGTTCGGCACTTCTACGGCTCGCCATGCAAGATTGCCGACGTGTTCGGCACGTCTACGGCTCGCCATGCAGGGTTGCCGACGTGTCCGGCACGTCTACGGCATCGCCAGGCACGGTTGCCGACGTGTTCGGCACGTCTACGGCTCGCCATGCACGGTTGCCGACGTGTTCGGCACGTCTACGGCTCGCCATGCAGGGGTTGCCGACGTGTCCGGCACGTCTACGGCATCGCCAGGCACGGTTGCCGACGTGTTCGGCACGTCTACGGCTCGCCATGCAAGGTTGCCGACGTGTTCGGCACGTCCACGGCATCGCCAGGCACGGTTGCCGACGTGTTCGGCACGTCTACGGCTCGCCATGCACGGTTGCCGACGTGTTCGGCACGACTACGGCTCGCCATGCAGGGTTGCCGACGTGTCCGGCACGTCTACGGCATCGCCAGGCACGGTTGCCGACGTGTTCGGCACGTCTACGGCTCGCCATGCAAGGTTGCCGACGTGTTCGGCACGTCCACGGCATCGCCAGGCACGGTTGCCGACGTGTTCGGCACGTCTACGGCTCGCCATGCAGGGTAGCCGACGTGTCCGGCACGTCTACGGCATCGCCAGGCACGGTTGCCGACGTGTTCGGCACGTCTACGGCTCGCCATGCACGGTTTGCCGACGTGTTCGGCACTTCTACGGCTCGCCATGCAAGATTGCCGACGTGTTCGGCACGTCTACGGCTCGCCATGCAGGGTTGCCGACGTGTCCGGCACGTCTACGGCATCGCCAGGCACGGTTGCCGACGTGTTCGGCACGTCTACGGCATCGCCAGGCACGGTTGCCGACGTGCTCGGCACGTCTACGGCTCGCCATGCAGGGTAGCCGACGTGTCCGGCACGTCTACGGCATCGCCAGGCACGGTTGCCGACGTGTTCGGCACGTCTACGGCTCGCCATGCACGGTTGCCGACGTGTTCGGCACGTCTACGGCTCGCCATGCAGGGTTGCCGACGTGTCCGGCACGTCTACGGCATCGCCAGGCACGGTTTGCCGACGTGTTCGGCACGTCTACGGCTCGCCATGCACGGTTGCCGACGTGTTCGGCACTTCTACGGCTCGCCATGCAAGGTTGCCGACGTGTTCGGCACGTCCACGGCATCGCCAGGCACGGTTGCCGACGTGTTGGGCACGTCTACGGCATCGCCAGGCACGGTTGCCGACGTGTTCGGCACGTCTACGGCTCGCCATGCAAGGTTGCCGACGTGTCGGCACGTCCACGGCATCGCCAGGCACGGTTGCCGACGTGTCTGGGCACGTCTACGGCATCGCCAGGCACGGTTGCCGACGTGTTCGGCACGTCTACGGCTCGCCATGCACGGTTGCCGACGTGTTCGGCACTTCTACGGCTCGCCATGCAAGGTTGCCGACGTGTTCGGCACGTCTACGGCTCGCCATGCAAGGTTGCCGACGTGTTCGGCACGTCCACGGCATCGCCAGGCACGGTTGCCGACGTGTTCGGCACGTCTACGGCTCGCCATGCAGGGTAGCCGACGTGTCCGGCACGTCTACGGCATCGCCAGGCACGGTTGCCGACGTGTTCGGCACGTCTACGGCTCGCCATGCACGGTTGCCGACGTGTTCGGCACTTCTACGGCTCGCCATGCAAGATTGCCGACGTGTTCGGCACGTCTACGGCTCGCCATGCAGGGTTGCCGACGTGTCCGGCACGTCTACGGCATCGCCAGGCACGGTTGCCGACGTGTTCGGCACGTCTACGGCATCGCCAGGCACGGTTGCCGACGTGTTCGGCACGTCTACGGCTCGCCATGCAGGGTAGCCGACGTGTCCGGCACGTCTACGGCATCGCCAGGCACGGTTGCCGACGTGTTCGGCACGTCTACGGCTCGCCATGCACGGTTGCCGACGTGTTCGGCACGTCTACGGCTCGCCATGCAGGGTTGCCGACGTGTCCGGCACGTCTACGGCATCGCCAGGCACGGTTGCCGACGTGTTCGGCACGTCTACGGCTCGCCATGCACGGTTGCCGACGTGTTCGGCACTTCTACGGCTCGCCATGCAAGGTTGCCGACGTGTTCGGCACGTCCACGGGCATCGCCAGGCACGGTTGCCGACGTGTTCGGCACGTCTACGGCTCGCCATGCAAGGTTGCCGACGTGTTCGGCACGTCCACGGCATCGCCAGGCACGGTTGCCGACGTGTTCGGCACGTCTACGGCTCGCCATGCACGGTTGCCGACGTGTTCGGCACGTCTACGGCTCGCCATGCAGGGTTGCCGACGTGTCCGGCACGTCTACGGCATCGCCAGGCACGGTTGCCGACGTGTTCGGCACGTCTACGGCTCGCCATGCAAGGTTGCCGACGTGTTCGGCACGTCCACGGCATCGCCAGGCACGGTTGCCGACGTGTTCGGCACGTCTACGGCTCGCCATGCAGGGTAGCCGACGTGTCCGGCACGTCTACGGCATCGCCAGGCACGGTTGCCGACGTGTTCGGCACGTCTACGGCTCGCCATGCACGGTTTGCCGACGTGTTCGGCACTTCTACGGCTCGCCATGCAAGATTGCCGACGTGTTCGGCACGTCTACGGCTCGCCATGCAGGGTTGCCGACGTGTCCGGCACGTCTACGGCATCGCCAGGCACGGTTGCCGACGTGTTCGGCACGTCTACGGCTCGCCATGCACGGTTGCCGACGTGTTCGGCACGTCTACGGCTCGCCATGCAGGGTTACCGACGTGTCCGGCACGTCTACGGCATCGCCAGGCACGGTTTGCCGACGTGTTCGGCACGTCTACGGCTCGCCATGCAAGGTTGCCGACGTGTTCGGCACGTCCACGGCATCGCCAGGCACGGTTGCCGACGTGTTCGGCACGTCTACGGCTCGCCATGCACGGTTGCCGACGTGTTCGGCACGTCTACGGCTCGCCATGCAGGGTTGCCGACGTGTCCGGCACGTCTACGGCATCGCCAGGCACGGTTTGCCGACGTGTTCGGCACGTCTACGGCTCGCCATGCAAGGTTGCCGACGTGTTCGGCACGTCCACGGCATCGCCAGGCACGGTTGCCGACGTGTTCGGCACGTCTACGGCTCGCCATGCAGGGTAGCCGACGTGTCCGGCACGTCTACGGCATCGCCAGGCACGGTTGCCGACGTGTTCGGCACGTCTACGGCTCGCCATGCACGGTTGCCGACGTGTTCGGCACTTCTACGGCTCGCCATGCAAGATTGCCGACGTGTTCGGCACGTCTACGGCTCGCCATGCAGGGTTGCCGACGTGTCCGGCACGTCTACGGCATCGCCAGGCACGGTTGCCGACGTGTTCGGCACGTCTACGGCATCGCCAGGCACGGTTGCCGACGTGCTCGGCACGTCTACGGCTCGCCATGCAGGGTAGCCGACGTGTCCGGCACGTCTACGGCATCGCCAGGCACGGTTGCCGACGTGTTCGGCACGTCTACGGCTCGCCATGCACGGTTGCCGACGTGTTCGGCACGTCTACGGCTCGCCATGCAGGGTTGCCGACGTGTCCGGCACGTCTACGGCATCGCCAGGCACGGTTGCCGACGTGTTCGGCACGTCTACGGCTCGCCATGCACGGTTGCCGACGTGTTCGGCACTTCTACGGCTCGCCATGCAAGGTTTGCCGACGTGTTCGGCACGTCCACGGCATCGCCAGGCACGGTTGCCGACGTGTTGGGCACGTCTACGGCATCGCCAGGCACGGTTGCCGACGTGTTCGGCACGTCTACGGCTCGCCATGCAAGGTTGCCGACGTGTTCGGCACGTCCACGGCATCGCCAGGCACGGTTGCCGACGTGTTGGGCACGTCTACGGCATCGCCAGGCACGGTTGCCGACGTGTTCGGCACGTCTACGGCTCGCCATGCAAGGTTGCCGACGTGTTCGGCACGTCCACGGCATCTCCAGGCACGGTTGCCGACGTGTTCGGCACGTCTACGGCTCGCCATGCACGGTTGCCGACGTGTTCGGCACTTCTACGGCTCGCCATGCAGGGTTGCCGACGTGTCCGGCACGTCTACGGCATCGCCAGGCACGGTTGCCGACGTGTTCGGCACGTCTACGGCATCGCCAGGCACGGTTGCCGACGTGTTCGGCACGTCTACGGCTCGCCATGCAGGGTAGCCGACGTGTCCGGCACGTCTACGGCATCGCCAGGCACGGTTGCCGACGTGTTCGGCACGTCTGCGGCTCGCCATGCACGGTTGCCGACGTGTTCGGCACGTCTACGGCTCGCCATGCAGGGTTGCCGACGTGTCCGGCACGTCTACGGCATCGCCAGGCACGGTTGCCGACGTGTTCGGCACGTCTACGGCTCGCCATGCACGGTTGCCGACGTGTTCGGCACTTCTACGGCTCGCCATGCAAGGTTGCCGACGTGTTCGGCACGTCCACGGCATCGCCAGGCACGGTTGCCGACGTGTTGGGCACGTCTACGGCATCGCCAGGCACGGTTGCCGACGTGTTCGGCACGTCTACGGCTCGCCATGCAAGGTTGCCGACGTGTCCGGCACGTCTACGGCATCGCCAGGCACGGTTGCCGACGTGTTCGGCACGTCTACGGCTCGCCATGCACGGTTGCCGACGTGTTCGGCACGTCTACGGCTCGCCATGCAGGGTTGCCGACGTGTCCGGCACGTCTACGGCATCGCCAGGCACGGTTGCCGACGTGTTCGGCACGTCTACGGCTCGCCATGCAAGGTTGCCGACGTGTTTCGGCACGTCCACGGCATCGCCAGGCACGGTTGCCGACGTGTTCGGCACGTCTACGGCATCGCCAGGCACGGTTGCCGACGTGTTCGGCACGTCTACGGCTCGCCATGCAGGGTTGCCGACGTGTTCGGCACGTCTACGGCTCGCCATGCAAGGTTGCCGACGTGTTCGGCACGTCCACGGCATCTCCAGGCACGGTTGCCGACGTGTTCGGCACGTCTACGGCTCGCCATGCACGGTTGCCGACGTGTTCGGCACGTCTACGGCTCGCCATGCAAGGTTGCCGACGTGTTCGGCACGTCCACGGCATCGCCAGGCACGGTTGCCGACGTGTTGGGCACGTCTACGGCATCGCCAGGCACGGTTGCCGACGTGTTCGGCACGTCTACGGCTCGCCATGCAGGGTAACCGACGTGTCCGGCACGTCTACGGCATCGCCAGGCACGGTTGCCGACGTGTTCGGCACGTCTACGGCTCGCCATGCACGGTTGCCGACGTGTTCGGCACGTCTACGGCTCGCCATGCAGGGTTGCCGACGTGTCCGGCACGTCTATGGCATCGCCAGGCACGGTTGCCGACGTGTTCGGCACGTCTACGGCTCGCCATGCAAGGTTGCCGACGTGTTCGGCACGTCCACGGCATCGCCAGGCACGGTTGCCGACGTGTTCGGCACGTCTACGGCTCGCCATGCAGGGTAGCCGACGTGTCCGGCACGTCTACGGCATCGCCAGGCACGGTTGCCGACGTGTTCGGCACGTCTACGGCTCGCCATGCACGGTTGCCGACGTGTTCGGCACTTCTACGGCTCGCCATGCAAGATTGCCGACGTGTTCGGCACGTCTACGGCTCGCCATGCAGGGTTGCCGACGTGTCCGGCACGTCTACGGCATCGCCAGGCACGGTTGCCGACGTGTTCGGCACGTCTACGGCATCGCCAGGCACGGTTGCCGACGTGTTCGGCACGTCTACGGCTCGCCATGCAGGGTAGCCGACGTGTCCGGCACGTCTACGGCATCGCCAGGCACGGTTGCCGACGTGTTCGGCACGTCTACGGCTCGCCATGCACGGTTGCCGACGTGTTCGGCACGTCTACGGCTCGCCATGCAGGGTTGCCGACGTGTCCGGCACGTCTACGGCATCGCCAGGCACGGTTGCCGACGTGTTCGGCACGTCTACGGCTCGCCATGCACGGTTGCCGACGTGTTCGGCACTTCTACGGCTCGCCATGCAAGGTTGCCGACGTGTTCGGCACGTCCACGGCATCGCCAGGCACGGTTGCCGACGTGTTCGGCACGTCTACGGCTCGCCATGCAAGGTTGCCGACGTGTTCGGCACGTCCACGGCATCGCCAGGCACGGTTGCCGACGTGTTCGGCACGTCTACG
>CANAIB010000078.1:0-23902 GCA_947359475.1 Heligmosomoides polygyrus bakeri
TATCGTTCTCCCTCGTCTCCCACACGGTGCGGCGTGTCATATCTGAACTCTCGCCGTGTTTCTGCGTTCCTCATCGTCTAGGAATATTCTGCTGCGTAATTCGTTCCAACGAGCAGTCTCTAGTGGCAAGGAGACAAGACACTATACCTTTCGATAAGTTGCCACTCTTAAAGGTATATTCTCAGCTCTTTTGGAAAGCATTTCTTGGTTTCCACCAGTTCGATAGATACGATGCCGTCTCCTGCTCGTATGTCCTCTCTTGCAGTTAACAGCCCGAAGAGATCAACTGATCCCGAACAGGAGACTGACCGTCTACGCGCCCTGTTGGGAAACGCAAGAGTCCCGAACTACGTGAAGATGGTCATCGAGCTGTTGATGGAGACCCGGACAGAAGTCAAGGAGCTGAATAAGCGGAATGCGGAGTTGTTGGAGGAGGTCAAAAGCTTGGGGGAGGAAAACATGCTTTTGAAAGAAAAGTTGATGAAGGTGCAACTGTCGGATAAGCCTTTAAGGGCAGATGTTTCTTAAGGGATTATGTCAAGTCCGACGACAATGAGCATAAGCGATCTATAGTTATATCTAATCTTGTTGAGTCGTCAGCGGTTAGTTCTTTAGTTAGAAATTGTCATGATTTTGACTGTGTTTATAAGATTCTTGATTTCCTAGGCGTTGAATGTAAGCCTACAGCGGTTTATCGTATGGGTCGGCCAGGGAGGGGGGCGTTCGTATCGGCTGGTTGTAGGCGCCGCCGCCGCGCGCCCAAGTGGCCATACATGCGGCGTCATCCCCCCGCCCGCCGTCTCCGCTCACGTTGTGGCCCCCGTCGCGCGCGCGGCGAACAACGGCCCGACGGAGGCCGTCGTCCGCCGCGCGCGCGACGGGTGCCACAGCGTGAACGGAGACGGCGAGCGGGGGGATGACGCCGCAGGTATGGCCACCTGGGCGCGCGGCGGCGGCGCCCACGACCAGCCGATACCAACGCTACGCACCCGGTCGGCCGCAGCAGAATAGGCCAAGGCTTGTAAGGCCTCGTGCATACTTCCCATCGCCGCGATGGAATCGCGGCGACGAGTTTTGCAGAGCGACGCGAAAGAATTCGAATTTCTCAGCGCTCGTCGCATCGCTCATCGCTCTGCAAGGAAGCGCGACGGCGATTCGTCCAGGACCAACGCTAAACACCGCGCGCGGCGCGAAAAAGTATGCCATGCCCGCGATGGGCGCGGGAAGCCATCGCGCATGCCGACCGCCACTGTTGCGGCGGCCGCGTCGAAGTCCTCTTTGACTATTCGGCTGCATGCGGCGGAATGGCCATGAACTGAGCGCCGCGATGGCATCGCGGCGATGGAAGTATGCCCCCGGCCTAAAAGTTGTCCTCCCCGCTAGTCGGTTCCAAGCTGAAGCAATCAGACGTGCTCCTCGTCTGCGCTTCTTTCCGTTTCAAAGTGGCATTTACCTTCGCCTCTCACTCACCAGGGAGGAAAGAGAGCACAGACGAAGTGAACATTTAAGCAATCGATGGTTGTCAACTGTTGACTGTGGAGGAGATAGTTCACTGTCTCAGCACGTTCAGCAGTTACTACCTTCAAAGCTAAATGCCAGCAAAGGAATCGGTCCCTCGCAGCACAGTACCCCTTCGGGAAACTGCTGAGCTCTCGCAGGAAACCACACTCCAAGCTTCTCTGCCTTCTCTCGAATATTAGGTCGTTAGTGAAGAATTGTAATTTTTTGACTTTGGGTCTCTGTCAGTGTAACTATGACGTGGTCCTTCTGACTGAAGCATGGCTGACCTCTCAAAACGAATTAAATCCTCTCTTAGGAGTAGCATTTTCTCAATACACAGGAGTACGGTGTGGTCGTAATCGCAAAAAAAGGCGGAGGTTTACTTCTTCTTGTGAAAAACTACTTATCGTGTAGTTTAATTTTCAACGAATCAGCTGGTGATAAGTATGAGCTACTAGTTTGTGACGTCGGACATCACCCTGACCTGTTCCGTATTGTAGGAGTGTATCGCGCGCCAACGTGTGAAGCTGCTGATTCTGGCCAATTTGCAAAAGCTATCAGTGATTTTTGCTCATGTTGCGTTCCGAGCATTGTTCTTGGTGATTTTAACCTCCCAGATCTATACGCAACGAATATATGTCGTACGTCAGCGGTCTTTCGCGATGTGCTCGAATCCCATGGATTAGAGCAGTTCGTGTCTTGCCCAACTAGAGGTAGTGCGTTGCTTGATCTAGTCATGTGCAACAAGCAAGGGCTTGTTGATGATATCTGCGTTGGTCCTCCCTTAGGAAGTAGCGATCATTCTGCAGTAACGTTCTGCATTTCTTTTGATGTTAATCGACCAACATTTGAATGGAAAAGGGACTTTGGTGGTGCAAACTATGACGACATTGGGGATTTCCACGCTAATGTTGACTGGATAGGAAGCTTGTACCATCTTCAAACGGTGGAAGATAAATATGAGACTTTTCTAGGCATTCTGAATCACGTTGTTGAAATATTCGTTCCTCTTCGGAGAATAAAAAAGGGAGAAATAAAGCTTCCGCACCACTTGAAGAGAATGGAACAGCAACGCACGTACATGTGGTATGTGGCGTCCGCAACGAATGACGCAAATGACTGGAATAATTACGCTTCATATAGCAGCAAGGTGGATAAAGCCATTCTGAGGTATAATGTTTATTTAGAGAATAAAATCCTCGGATCTCAAGATAGAAACAGTTTCTATAGATATATTAATTCCCGCAGTGGAAAGAAGATAGTCATACCCACCCTATTTGATAATAACGGCTGCCCTTATTCATCACCATCTGACAAGGCAAATCTGCTTGCCTCGCACTTCCTTAAGCACTTCGGCAAACCTGTGAGTTCGAACTCTTCAGCACCTCAAACACAGGGTGAAGGTGTGTTCAGTTCGAATTCATTTTCTGCTCGCTCCTTTCCACAAATGGACACTTCACCATGGTTCCAAAAAGAGGAGATTTACGATATTATCTCAAAATGGTCAAGATCCTACTCTGTTTCTCCTGACTTGATTCCACTAGGTTTTATTAAAAAGATGTTAGGCCACATAGTTTACCCTTTAGAACACATTTTCAATTTCAGCATCATGACGTCCGAAGTGCCCAAAAGATGGAAGCACGCTTTCGTTACGCCTATTTCTAAAAAGTCTCCGTTGAGCGATCCGAAAAACTATCGTCCTATAAGTATTACTTCAGTGTTTGCCAGGACCTTCGAAAAATTATCAAAAAAACATATCATAGCGCATATAGAGAACCACAAGGTGATTTCAGATAACCAATTTGGTTTTTTGCAAGGAAGATCTGTAGAAACATCAATGCTCACGTCTCTTAATGATTGGACCGAAGCCATGGAAAAGAAAAATAGGATAGATGTGGTATATCTAGACTTTTCGAAGGCTTTCGATAAGGTCCCAGTGCCCAAATTATTGCACAAAATGGACATGGTTGGTATTCATCCTATGATAACCGAATGGACTCGCGATTTACTTACCGGGAGAACATACCAGGTCAAGGTCGAAGGAGCACTATCCTCCGTGTTCAACGCTTGCACTGGTGTTCCACAGGAAGGAGAGCTCTCACCCCTTCTTTTCCTTCTGTACACTTATGAGCTTCCAGATGCTATCGCCGGATTGGGATGACTTGCAAAATGTACGCTGATGATGTAAAAATATAAAAAACAATCAAGGAAAACGAAGATACTCACAGCATCCAAGCGGCACTTCACTACATAGGTAGTTGGGCTAAGCGGTGGGAACTCCCGCTTGCACCGGAGAAATCCTGCTGCTTACCTATTGGGGCGAGTAATACGGAAAGATTACCTGTTTATAAATTACAAGACACTGATCTCAAAATGGTTGAGGATGTTCGAGACTTGGGTTTCTTAATAAATAAGAAGCTCAGTTTTGATGAACATCACAATTCTGTGGTAAAAATTGCGAACTTTCGCACATATAATCTCTTCAAGGTTCTTAAAAGTAAAAATCCTGAAACGCTTCTGCGAGCCAACGTAACATACGTACACCCCGTAGTTGAGTCTGGAACGACAGTTTTAAGTCCTACCAAGAAGAGGGATATCGACATGCTGGAAAGCGTTCAAAATAATTTCACACGAAAATTAATAATGCGGTGCTTTGGCTTAAATTACTCGCTCATCCCAAACGGACGAGAAAGAAATAGGATGCTCGGTCTAAAACCCCTGGTATGTAGAAGGAAGGTTGCTGACCTGAAAATGCTTTTTAAGATTATCACTGGAAAACTACACATAAACCCTTCTCAATTTTTCCGAGGCAAAGTAATTAGGACAAGAAGAGGTAAACTCCGCCTACATGTTCCCGTTGCAAGGACCACGGCAAGGTCTACATTTTTGACATACAGAAGCTTACGCGAGCTCAACTTGCTGCTTGCGGACAATGAGCACCTTCTATCCTTACCTTTGCGTAAATTCCATAAGTTTCTGTTAACTAAGTTCTTGTAGTAGTTGCTTTCACAGGTAGACCTTCTTCTGTATATTACAGCTCTTGTTTTATGTTCTGTGTTCTACTGTTTTTCCGGTAGTGCTTTAATTATTTTCCTTATTCTTTCCACGTGTGTGAGCCATGTACTCGCGCTATGAATAAATAAATAAATAAATTATTTATTTATTTATTTATTTATTTATGCACGCTGGGCGAATGCAGCGCAGTCGGAGGAGCTGCCGGCTGCCACGTGCACCCGATGCCAGGTTTCTGGTGCCGATTTCCCGCCTAGGCCAACCAAGCGTTCAATCTTGTCTGCTGAGAAGAAAACACCACCGACATGTGGCCGGCAACAGGAAGTCGCTGTATAGCCAAATACGCATTCAAATCACCTCCACGACATCCCGTAGAAGTAGAATACGTGGCGCATCCTGGAAGATATTGAGTAACGCCAGCCTTTATCCTTTTATATCCTTATCTATGCACGCCAACGTATGGCTACAAAAAAACCAAGCCTAATCAGTCGGACATCGAAGAATAAAATACGCCGAGAAAAGAAAAAATCTAATAAACTGACTAAATACAAAAGATAATTGGTGTATAGTTCTCTAGCAAGCAAGAAACAAACGAAGCTCAAAGCGTCAAAAATTATAGTCTTTTTATAAGGCAGGTAGCGCTGGGGGATTTCTTCAGCGCAACGCATGCGGGAGGAATCTAATCCTGAATTTTGGGCGGTTAGGTACTCCGAATCCCTAACAATCCAGGAAAGACTTGCCAAAACAAAAACGTAAAAATGTGGTCTGAGCGAGTAAAAAAGGCCGAATTTGGCGTCCTTCAAAACCTTTGAGGAAAAAGGCTGCTGGAGAAATTTCACCATTCCTAACAACAAAACGTGACCGGTCTGACGGCTGTCATGCACCTTTTACTCTTCTAAGTTATGCAAGGCGTACGTAACCCATTCCTGGAACATGGATCCTAGATCTGGAGCCCTGATTCTAAAAAGCTAGGAAATACTGGTGGTCCAACTGACTATCAGTGTTCAATAAAAACTGGAACGTTTGTAAGTGGATATATACTTCTGAAGCAAAAGAAAAATTTCAAAAACGGCCTGTTTTTGCTGGAGATGAAGCATTTTTCTGGAAAGAGTGAACTGGCTATTTTCGGCAACGAGGAGTCGAATGCGGCTAACGTCGTTCATAAAAACGAGCTCAAAACGTGAAGTAGCAGAATTCAGGGTGGATACATACTTTGAATCGCACTATATTATTATGACTAGTGCAAGCCCTGGTCGTCAAACATAAAGACTCTCATGACGCCTGGAAGCTTTTTGCTCAGAAGCAGCTGTTGGTGCTTGTTTGCTTTTTTCTAAAAGGAGCGAAAATTAGCTAAAAGCAAGCAGAATCACCATTTTGTCACTGGATGAGCTATGGCCCCAATTATCATCATCACCATTTTCATTAGCGTCTGTTCCGCTTGGAAGCGGGGTTCACCCTTTTGGTGTGGCGACGCCAATTCTCCGGATCAAATGTTTGATCAGGATGCACACCAGCTATCTTCAAGTCCAGGTGCAACGTATCTAGCCAACGTTACTTCGGACGTCCCCTGTGCCGTTTTCCAGGGACCTCAAGGTTCAGGCCAATCTTAGGGACGGCGTCGTCGTTAGCGCGAAGAACGTGGCCGTGCCATCGAAGACGAGCTTCGCGCAGTTTCTCGTCTATCGGGGCGACACCGAACCTCTGTCGTATGGTGTAGTTGCGAACGCGGTCCAAACGCGTAACTCTGGCCCTCCACCGTAACATTTCCGTTTCCATTATACTTATTATTGTGGTCCCAATTGCAATCTACTATAACTCCAATAGACTTGGGATTATTTTGAGGAAGTTTTAGTGAAATTTTGTGCTAGTTGCAAGGCAATTTCGTCGCAATGTAGCAAGTATTAAGGGTTTGTTCAGGTATGCCAAGGAGAACAGTCAACTCTGAACCCCATCCATTCCATGTCCACGTGGTATTTTATTTATTCCGACATGTGATACAACACATGTAAAGCGATCCACGTGAGCGAGCTCACCATCGCAACCAATAACACAGTAACGTAACTTTACAACAATGGAATAGAAAAATCAGTTATGTTTAAAAACAGCTTAACAACGGTTGGACGGTCGGCGACTCCGCCCGACAGGGTAACCACAAAAAAGAAAGAAAAAAAAGCAAAACCGTCAGCAATGGCTAAGTGTGGTTCCTCAATACCCTTTTGAAGGCCGCGATTCTTGGAGGAATCTGGATGCGCTTACTCAACTTGACAGCGCCCGCTCGGCATACGAAGAAATTAGAGCGGACCGAGCTCCTGGCTCGCGGGAACCGAAGCTTGATTGTAGTACCCCTAGTAATGGAATTACTGGATGTGAAAAAAGTGCGACCGCCCAGATGGACAAGACCATGTATTATTTTGTATAGCATAAGAAGGTCAAATTTCCTCCTACGGGAGTTTAATGATTCCAGACCCAGTTGCGCATTCCGTTCAGAGCTTGATGGGACTGTACGAAACCCAGATCTTCCCGATCTAAGAAGAAGTTTTTTCGTGAAGCTGTTTTGGACCTTTTCGAGGACTTTATATTTATATTTTATTTATTTTATTTTTCTTCGATATTTTTCACTTTTGTAGGACCAAAAACAGGAGTGCCATATTCAAGAAGCGGACGACCGCACATTTTGTATGCTCGGAGAAATGTTTGCTCATCATTCGTGCTCAAGCTTCTAAAGAGATTGCACACTCTACGTGAGGCATTTGCTGCTACATCATTGCAATGGTTATCAAATTCTAGATTTTCGGTGATGAGAAAGCCAAGATCTTTCACCTCTGTAGCCTGTGCAATTTGTTGACCCTCTATGAAATGATGGGCGCGTGTAGCGCAGTCGGAGGAGGCGCGACTGGCGCGTGCACCCGATACCAGGTTCCTGGTTCGGATTTCCCGCCCAGGCCAACCAAGCCTTCCATCCCTCCGGGGTCGGTGAATTGGTACCAGACGTGTCTGGGAAGGATAGAGCGCTGACTTGTTCATCGGCTGGCCACCGCAAGTCATTGTATGGCCAAATACGCATTCATGTCGCCTCCACGACATCCCGTAGAAGTAGAATGCGCTGGCGCATCCCAGAAGGGATTGAGTAACGCCGTCCTTTATCCTTTATCCTTATCCTATGAAATGAGAAGCTTTCTTGTTGTTCCTACATATATGCAGCACTTTAGTTTTACCTCCAGCTAAAGGTAGCTGATGCGACTTGGCCCATTCAACTAATTCTTAGATTGCCGCTTGAATTTTATCCACGGCAGTAGGATCAGAGACACAGCTATAGACTTTGAGATCGTCAGCGAACATCTGGCAAGTTACCCCGGTATTGTTAACAAGCGAGGGAATTTCTCTTGTGTACACGGTATAGTTGTGCTCTCGCAAAATTTTCGAATATTCGAATGGTTTCGAATACCCGCAATTTTCGAGCGTTCGAATTTCGAATAGATTCGAAAAACGCGATTTTTTGAACATTCGAATTCGAATACATTCGAAAAATGCAATTTTTTGAACATTCGAATTCGAACACATTCGAAAAATGCGATTTTTTGAACATTCGAATTCGAATACATTCGAAAAACGCGATTTTTTGAACATTCGAATTCGAATGCATTCGAAAAATGCGATTTTTTGAACATTCGAATTCGAATATCCATTCGAATATTCTATTCGAATATTCGAATATTTTCGAATGGAACATTGGGTTACAGAAAGGAAAAATACATGGCTGGTGCTTTGGTGGCAATGACCAATAGACGGTTTACCCTGACGAAATTTACATTCGTTTGCAAAGCGTTTAACGAAGTTTTAATGGAATGATCTTTCCGCCGAATTCTTCTATGCCTGAAAGGATGAAATATGTTACGGGTCATCAAACCAAACAACACGTTCTTAAAAAGTTTAGTTCTGTTTTGTGGTCGACTGATAAATAGATTCCAAAGGCCATACCTTACCTTAGCCCAATAAAGGGCCAGGTGAAATCGCACGGGATATAGCAGGTGTACGGTGAAGCGCTTACCTTGGGTTAGAATTACTGGGAGTTACATAGGGGCATCCACCTTTTCGGCTTACCATGGGACCCCTTAGCATGGAACCCCTGGAAACTCTCAATGAAACTATTTGCTTCATCGGAGACAAAAGTTATCATGATGGAGATCTTCGAAACCAGAAGGTGCCATCTGCTTCACCTTTTTATTCACATTTTCTAAGAAACATGAAGTGTACATAAGAAGGAGCTTAGAGTTATGCGTATCCCTGAGAAGTCTTGAGTGTTGTTTGTGAATTATTTTTGATGGCATCGGAGAGTGCGGAAACTTTATAGGTCTAAATGATCTCCGTAATTGAGAAAAGTGGTCGTTGAATAGATGTGTATAATATAATAGCTGCCTTCTCTACAGTGCTTACATAACGATTGTTCAAGCCGAAAACTTGGCCGCAGTTGACCCCACTCTCAACAAAGTCAGACCCATAGTCAGCTCGGGCGTACGTCCCGACGAATAAAATAGCATGGCCTGTTTCTTTTAAGTTTCTTTTAAGTTTCCTCAATGAGCGCCTCCGCGCAATACATTTCAGCACCACCCTTTTTATGGAACCGCCTCTTTAGTGCTCTTTGCGCCACGTTTCAAAGTTTCAATACTTTACAATAGGAGCCATTTTCTTGCTCTACAGTCTGCACCATGCAACAGATTGGGTTTTGTACAGCTGATAGATCCCAGGAGTACATATGCTGCGCAAAAAGGGAAAGTTTGTTATAATTACCACACTATACAATAAAGCGCTAAGAGCTATTGATCGGCGCCACGCAGAAATTAGTCATAGAATAGGTGAAAAATCGGAGAAAGTTAGTCATAAAATAGCGAAAAATACCCAAAGGTCTTCTACGTGCTTGGGGATTCAGAGGACGTGCCGAAGGGGTCATCCAACGTGTCTGGGGATCCAGAAAACGTGCCGTACTCGTTACCCAACGTGCATGTGGATTCAGAAGACGTACCGAAGTCGTCGTTCAACGTGACTGGAGACTCAGATATCGCCGACCGTCACTTAACCGTCCGAAGATGATGCCGATGTTGAGAAGAGCAGTGGCAGTGGGAGGGGGGGGGGGAAGGTTCCGGATGGCTTCATATCGCAAAACTACTCACGTGATCTTAAGGAAGGTGGAGCAAGGTTGGAACATAACAAGGTTCTTAAATATTGCCTTTTGTACTGCTAGGGAGAGAAGAAAGCAGAATGAACAGAGCAACTGGTTTGACATGATTGTCCTTACCTTAGTGATACTGCAACATCGCGCGAAGCACGCAAGTGCGAGGCACGCCGATAGGGGTGACGGATATATATATATATATATATATTATAGGCACCAATATTTTTGCCATTACTTTACATCAAGAACCGAAGAACAGTGGTGTCGCATTTTTGCTGTCCTGCCGATATTTGAACAACAACATATCCTATGTGCGACATAAGGTGAAATGGACAAGTACTTTCGGGTTATAGACAGCCAATCCAGGACCAAGAAGAGCATAACCGAGAAACATTGAGTGATCTGACTTTTTCTTGTCGATGCCTAAGACCACCTGAACGAAGCAAGAGTGTTATTAAGTGATAATCAAAACCCAAAAAACAGAAGCAGCGTTTCTTAAGGAAAACTTTGCGATTAGATGTTTTCATGCTTCTGCGCCATATAGGATTGCAAGGAAGATCAATATTGAGCAGCCTAGCCTCTCCCCCTCCTTGTATTGATAGTCCTACTAAGTCCCCAAAGAGTGTGTAGATCAGCAATTGAACTAATTGTTAGTAGATTCAGGTTTCTAGTTGCGCGTCTGAACAATAGCCGAAAAACTCCAACCTATTAAGTGCTTGATGGATTAAATGGCAATGTCCGAATCGTTGAGTAATTTTGGCGAGCAAAAACGATGATGGTCGGAATGTTAGGAAACTCAGTAAAGACTGATCAACATTACGACCTCGTTCGGCAAGAAGCACGTAAAAGAAACTACATTCTTTCCATAAACGTTCGCTCCATCCAAAATGGCAGAAAGGCAGACCTAAGAAACATTTTGCATGGCCGTGTACACAGAAGGAAAAGGCAATGCCTCACGGAAATGGTCCCGAGGTAGTTGCTCTTAATGATCAGGCTGTCCATAAGTGTTCACCTGGATGCAAAGAAGAGTGGTTCGAAAAGGAAGGCCTACGCTTGTTTCGAAAAACCCTTTCATAGCGTCTTTTGTCTCTTATGAAGTTAGCACCTCTGATCGGACGTGTCTGAGCAGTTGTAAAAACCGGTTGCTGTAATTGATCTATCACCTAGAAATCTTATACCCACTACCCCGACTATACTATCGTCCCTACTGCAACCAAACTGTATGGTTTACTGCTCAGCTAGTAGTGAATGCAACTGCATCGCATAGTGATCCTGGTCTGCCAACCCTCGGGCGGCGAACATACCATGGAAACAAGGTGGCCTCTTCACTTTAGGATTAAAAAGCAACTTGATGTGAAAAGAAAGTTTAGAAAGGCTACGATAGGATCACAGCACCTCGCAGTGAAGATGGGAAATTTGGAGCGCGAAGGTCAATACTTGGTGCACAAAACCCTTAGGCCTATATTATACTTCGGCGACGCTGTTGTCGCATGTGACGCTGACGTCGGTGACAGTGTTGAGCGCACTGCGTAGCACGCGCTCAACACTGTCACCGACGTCTCCAGCGTCGCCGAAGTATAGCATAGCCCTTAATGTTTTCGGATCTATACTAGAGGTCCCCTATAAAGAACAAGAGATCAAGCAAAGTTCAATGATGCAAAGATGAGGACGAAAAACAAGATTAGTCGTAGGTAGTGTCAAAGAGAAAACTGGTTCCTGAAGTCCAATAGGAAAAGTTCGAATACGAATGAAAGTGTAAGCCCTTCTGTGAATAAAGCTGAAGGTTCAGCTTCGGATTCAGCCGTGCTTCTTGTTTCCTGCGCGGTGTTGTGGAAAAGGGATTAGGAGACTCATCATATATGGAGTGAAAGGGAGACGACGTGCTTACATTTTCTGGACTTTCACTGCAAATTATCCATGCATCGGCTTCGAAAAACAATGCAGATCCTAACTTGCCTATTCGAATGGCATCCATTGAACACTCGAATAATTGTGTGTTGCTGGCAGTTTTCGAAGGTTTCGAATACCCGCAATTTTCGAGCATTCGAATTCGAATACATTCGAAAAACGCGATTTTTTGAACATTCGAATTCGAAAACATTCGAAAAACCCGATTTTTTGAACATTCGAATTCGAATACATTCGAAAAACCCGATTTTTTGAACATTCGAATTCGAATGTATTCGAAAAACGCGATTTTTTGAACACTCGAATTCGAATGTATTCGAAAAAACGCGATTTTTCGAACATTCGAATTCGAATACATTCGAAAAACCCGATTTTTTGAACATTCGAATTCGAATACATTCGAAAAACCCGATTTTTTGAACATTCGAATTTGAATGTATTCGAAAAACGCGATTTTTTGAACATTCGAATTCGAAAACATTCGAAAAACCCGATTTTTTGAACATTCGAATTCGAATACATTCGAAAAACCCGATTTTTTGAACATTCGAATTCGAATGTATTCGAAAAACGCGATTTTTTGAACACTCGAATTCGAATGTATTCGAAAAACGCGATTTTTCGAACATTCGAATTCGAATACATTCGAAAAACCCGATTTTTTGAACATTCGAATTCGAATACATTCGAAAAACCCGATTTTTTGAACATTCGAATTTGAATGTATTCGAAAAACGCGATTTTTTGAACATTCGAATTCGAATATTCAAATTCGAATGAAAATCATTCGAATACCTATTCGAATAGGTCATTCGAGCACAACTATAGTACACGGTGAAGAGAATTGGAGAGAGGACAGAGTCCTGAGGTACACCACTGCTCGCAAATGTTGTAGTGGAAAAAACCTTTGAAGTTAACTCTAAACATTCGCTGATCGAAAAATGACTCAATCTACTTTACTATTTTATGGTGGAGACCTACTAGTGGTATCGCTGAGGTAGGTTGAATGCGTATGTAGGCATTTATCCGTGGGAGCTTATATATAGTGTGTCACTATTGTAAAAACAGGTTTTGTCATCGCAGCGTCACACTTTCAGCGCCGAGTTGAGCAATGCATTCTCGATGACTCAGTGTGGCATACTAAACTAAAAGAAACCCGAAACTTCGAGTAAAAGAAAGCTGTGGAAATAAGCTCACATTTGGTCGCATGTTCTCGTCACATATGCAGCAGTTGATGAACTTCGTGTAGCCATCGGACGTGCAACCATATCCTGAAGAGTTCTGTTGCATGAATGCCTAGTTCATTGAAAAGTCGAACAATTCGCTGTGTTGGAGTGTTTGAACACTCCTTCACGCTTCAATAATGTTGAGGACTCGTTCTAAATGTTTAACTTAGGACTACTAGCGTATGCGCATAGTGTGCATGGCGAAGTCGGTAGGCGGGGACAAAAGGACGGCGTTAGTCAATCCTTTTGCGGGATGCGCCATACATTCTACCTCTACAGGATCTCGTGGGGTCAATGACTTGCGGCTGACTAGCCGATGTCCACGGATCTCCCTCGATAGAGAGCCTTCGGGCTCTCTTGTTAAGAGGGATCTCGGGCCGCTTGTCGCAGGGCCACGTGGCGCGTCCCCGGGTGGTGGATAGGGGAATTAAACGCGAACCAAATGCGACCGTGTACTGCCCAGAGACGCAGGTGGGATGCAGGGGATGGACTCCTTGCTCCTGCTGTGTCGGGTCGATGCGTTCCTTGTGCGTGGGAGCGGCATGTTCGTGCACTGTGTGCGTGGATGTGTCCGTGACTGTGCGGATTGTAACTGTGTCGGCTCGGCCAAAAGCTTGCACTCGGTAGACTGGGAGTACATGTAAGGCGATTCGAGGCCGCCTTAAGTCTCGCCCCGTCCCTTCGGGCAGTCTGGCTGGCTGCCCGGAGTTCTTCGCCCGCACGACAGAGCCTGACTAGCTACCCGTGTTGTATTCCAGTCAAACACAGCAGCACTAAAGGGCCTCATTCCCCTGACCCCGAAAGAGCCCCCATTTCTGCAGCGATGGGAAGGACGAGTACGGAGAGGCTGCTAAAATCTCAGGGCCTAACCAGGCTGCGCAAACTGAGAAGGACTAGGATGACGATCTGTACTTACAACGCCCGCACGCTTGCGTCGGAAGCATCCGTCGAGGACCTGATGATGCAAGCCAGGAAGATCAAGTACGACGTCATCGGACTGACCGAGACGAGAAGACACCACCCCCTACACGCCGCCTACGACTCCGGAGAAGAACTGTTCCTCGGAACATGCGACAGCAGGGGAGTAGGCGGCGTTGGTGTCCTCGTCAACACGCACTTGGCCATGAACATCGATTCGTACGAGTCTCTGACAAGCCGAATCGGACGTCTGCGAATGAAGCGATGTGGCTCCGTGCCAGCCTTGACTGTGTTCGTCGCGTATGCCCCAACATCCGACTACGACGACGAAGACGTCGAGGCCTTCTACGTGGAGCTGGAGAAGTTCTATAAGGAAGATCACACCTTCTACAAGGTGATCGTCGGCGACTTCAACGCCAAGATCGGGCCACGAAGGTCGCCGGAAGAACTTCACATCGGAACCCACGGTTTGGAGTGGAACGAGCAAGGTGAAAGGCTGTCTGAGTTTATCATGTCGACCAAGACCATCCATGGAAACTCGCAGTTCCAGAAGCCTCCCTCCCTACGATGGACCTGGGAGTCCCCCGGTGGCCAGTTCCACAACGAGATCGACCACATCATCTTCAATCGCAAGTATTGCCTGACCGATGTCTCCGTTGTCCCCAAGTTCTACACGGGATCGGACCACCGCCTCCTTCGCGCAAGGTTCCGCTTTTCGCGTCAAGGAGAGAATGCCGCGAAGTTCAAGAAGAGGAGTCCCAGAAGACCATCAACTGGGACGTCTACACCTCTCTTGCCGGCCTTTGGGAAGATGCCGTCATGGACAACGTCGACGAGGAATACGATCGCTTCGTGCACCATCTCCACGATAGTGCTAAGGGAGCCGAGAGCTTGAAGACCACAAAGAGACGTCTGTCTCCGGAAACTCTCGAGCTTATACGCCAGCGTGGAGCAGCACGAGAGTCAGGCAACTATCAACTGACGTCCGAGCTTGCAAAGCTATGCAGAGCGGCGATAAAGGAAGATCTGAAGGAGAGAAGGGCGGAAGTGTTGGCCGAAGCAGCAGAGGCAGGGCTGAGCATCCGCAATGCCCGCCGGAACTTCGCCAACTTCAAGACCAAGATGACCGCTCTCCGACGTCCTGACGGAACCGTCACCTCTTCCAGAAGGACCATGGAGAAAGTCATCCACGACTTCTACTCCGATCTCTTCGATAGCCACGTCCACCTGCCCCTACGCCATCTTCCGCAGGATGGATACGTCATCCCCTCTGTTCTCCCTTCCGAGATCCGACACGCCATCTCGTCGGTGAAGAAACGTACAGTACCCGGTCCTGACAGGATCAGAGCTGAACACCTGAAGAACCTCCCGCCAGCGCTCATCAACACCTTGGCGCGGCTCTTCACACGCTACCTGTCCGAATGCAAGGTTCCATCTCAGTGGAAGACCAGCAAGACCGTCTTGCTGTACAAGAAGGGAGACGTGCACGACATTGGCAACTATCGCCCGATCTGCCTGCTGTCCGTAGTCTACAAGCTGTTCACTCGAGTCATCCTGAATAGGATTAGTAGAACGCTGGACGAAGGACAGCCATGCGAACAAGCAGGATTTCGGAGAGGATTCAGCACGATCGACCACATACACACCATTACGAAGCTCATCGAAGTGTCGCGAGAGTACAAGCTGCCGCTGTGCCTTACTTTCATCGACCTGAAGAAGGCATTCGACTCCGTCGAGACTGAAGCGGTCATGGAAGCCCTGCTCACCCAGGGCGTTCCTACTCAGTACATCAGAGTCCTTCGAGAACTGTACAGTGGATTCACGACCAAGATCTCACCATTCTACAACGACGTCGTCATTGACGTGAAGAGAGGGGTTCGACAAGGAGATACCATATCCCCGAAGCTCTTCAGCTCCACCCTCGAAAACGTCATGCGCGAACTAGAATGGGATGACATGGGAGTGAAGGTCGACGGCCGGCAACTGCACCATCTTCGCTTCGCTGACGACATCGTGCTCATAACACCGAGCATCAGCCAGGCGGAGCGAACGCTGGCCGACTTCGATCGTGTATGTGGAAGCGTTGGACTGCAGCTGAATCTTACGAAGACGATGTTCATGAAGAACGGATAGGTTTCTGATGCCCCATTCTCGCTCAACGGAACGAACATCTCCGAATGCTCCAGCTATGTGTATCTGGGACTCACGACTCACGGAAGTGAGAGAAGGCCTCCGGAGTTCCGAGCTTCGCCGACGTTCGAAGATCAGAGACGCTGTCGCATGGGCCAAGTCGTCGAAAATTAGGTGGGCCGGCCACGTAATGCGATTCGCAGACACCCGCTGGACGAGAGCCGTCACAGATTGGATTCCGCGGGATGTCAAAAGAACACCAGGACGCCCACCAACGCGTTGGTCGGACTTCTTCGTGAAAGCCCTGAACGACCGATATGACGCTCTTCGTGTCCCTCGAGCGAGGAGGATCCATTGGACCACTCTGGCACGCGACAGGGACGAATGGAGACGCTGCTGGCGCCCGCTCGAGCAAGTCGATGATCAACGGGACGACAGGTGATACAGGTGATACAGGTATTCATTTGGCTGTTCTCCAAAATCTGCTTCCTGATTTCGTCCGTGGCTTGACTGGAAAGCGAAGGTAAATATTGCTCTCTCAAACGAGTTTGCGGATCGTTCTGTCTGGTTGATTCGATCGATACAATGGTCTCCCCTTCGCGTTCCCACACAATTGCAACCCAGAGGAAGTCAACGAAGTCCCAAAACGACGCCTCATCTTCCAGCTGTGATGGAGCTGTGGAACAACTTCACGCTTTGATGGGCAATGTGAGGACCCCTGGCTATGTGAAGCTTCTGGTAGAGCTTTTACTGGAGACCAGAGCCGAGATCAAAGCCGCCAACGATCGCCACGCTGCTCTGGTTGAGGAAGTTCGAGCTCTCAGGGAGGAGAATTCGCTTTTAAAACAAAAGCTAGCTGACGTTATGAAATCCTCTCAGTCTAGTGTGCCGACTCCGGCGTAGAGGTTGGACATTCTTCGGGCAATGAGGATAGGGAGATGTCTAGGTCGATTGTGTTATCGAATGTCCCCGAACTATCTGCCTCTTCTGCTACTGAAATATTGGCTCATGATTATAGTTATGTAGAGCAGCTTTTTGACTTTCTTGCACTAGAATGTAAACCGGTGGCAGTGTACCGAATGGGAAGGTCGGACAGCAACTTCCCGCGACTAATAAAAGTTGGCGGAGAGTCGTTGGATACACCGCCCTCAGAAAGGGGCGGGGCGAGGGGCGCGCCGAGGACAAGATGTCCGAGTCCCTGCCATCACAGGGAGGCACCGCTTTTCTAATCACTTCCCTTGGCCCTGCAGCTCTATCCTGAACTGATTTCGCGCTTGAGACAAAGTCAGATTTTTGTTCACCACATTTTGGGGGAAAAGAGCTTTCAGCTGCAGCGCCAAGGCTCTCTTCAGGTCCCGCCACATTGCAGGTTTTTGGACGACGTCATGTCAATCAACGACGGTTTCGCGCGCAGCAAACTTGTCCAAATAGGGCGGCGCGGGCAGGGCGGGAAGTGGGCGGCGGGCGGCACGGTGTACCGAACGACTGCCCCCCATAAAAGTTGTGTTACCTGCCAGCAGGTTTCAAAAACATGCGGTACGGCATGCACCCAAGCTGCACTTCTTCTCTCAAAAGGGCATCTATCTCAGGCCCTCACTACCACTGGAGGAGAGGAAGCGCAGGAGGGAAGCACGCCTACAAGCCAGGGCCTCTGTGATTAGGATATCAACCCCGGATACACGGCCCGGGGTGGATTCCCAATCTCAGACGGCTCTGTCTAGCATCAATACTGGTGGCGTTCCCTCGCAGTGCAGTGTTCCGTCGGGGAACTGCTGAAGGATCCCAGGGATATCTCTGAAAAGGTCATCTGTTTATTAGCAAACGTAAGGTCGCTTGTAAGAAATTCAAATTCCTTAGTTGCAAATCTCCGCCTCTATAAATATGACATTGTACTCTTAACGGAAACATGGTTGGGAAGTCATAACGATTTATACCCTTTATTAGGTGATATTTGCAATCTGCACTCTGGAGTAAGATGTGATCGGACATCCCATAAAGGAGGTGGTGTAATATTACTCCTACGTAACAACTTCTCATATAAGGTAATATTCCAGGAATCTGTAGAAGATTGGGCGCGTGTAGCGCAGTCGGAGGAGGCGCGACTGTCGCGTGCACCCGATACCAGGTTCCTGGTTCGGATTTCTCGTCCAGGCCAACCAAGCCTTCCATCCCTCCGGGGTCGGTGAATTGGTACCAGACTTGTCTGGGAAGGATAGAGCGCTGACTTGTTCATCGGCTGGCCACCGCAAGCCATTGTATGGCCAAATACGCATTCATGTCGCCTCCACGACATCCCGTAGAAATAGAATGCGCTGGCGCATCCCAGAAGGGATTGAATAACGCCGTCCTTTATCCTTTATCCTTATCCTGTAGAAGATTGCTATGAACTACCGATCTGTGGTGCTTCGTTAGCGTCTAGTAGTCCGTTTCGTGCTGGTCTATAGAACACCCAGCTGTAGTCCTACCAGCTTGCAAAGGCCATAAGTGACTTTTCCGTGGATAATGCCCGCAGCATTGTCTTAGGTGACTTTAATATTCCAGACCTAAGAGGTTCTAGCCCGAGCGCCGTGTCAAAGGTATTTTGCGATACATTCGATGCTCACGGTTTTGCACAGTTGGTTAGTGCTCCCACTAGAGGACGCTCCTTATTGGATCTACTTCTGTGCAATGAACGGAATCTCGTGAACGCAGTTAGAACTTGTCCGCCTATTGGGAACAGTGACCACTCTGCAATTGTTTTTAAGCTGGCTCTCGGAGCTAGGCGTGAAAAACACAAACTCGTAAGAGATTTCAAGAATGCGGACTACAACAGTAATCCAAGCAATACCTCGCTGGTATTGATTGGATTGGTGTTTTGGGAGAGGAGAATCGGTTAATGATGTGTACGAAACGTTTGTTGCTATCCTTCATCACGTCATAGAGTTATTTGTTCCCATGAAAATGGTCAACACGGAGTTGCGACATCTACCATCTTACCTCCAGAAGATGTTGGATAGGCAAAGAGCTTTATGGACCATAGCCTGCTCATCTGATCATTACGTGGATAAGAAAAATTTTGAGCGTTTTAGAGCGAAAGTGGACAAAGCTTTATTTAAGTATAGTGTCTATGTGGAACGCAAAATCATTGGAACGGGTGATAAAATGGCACTGTATAGGTGCATAAGTTCCAGGCGTGGTCAGACCAGTGTCATACCAAATCTAACTCGTGACGATGGTACCACAGTTTCTACTGATGAAGATAAGGCTAATCTATTGGCATTGGAATTTCAGAAGGCGTATAATTCGCACACTGATAAATTGTCTTACTCTGTAGAGTGTAGTTCCAGTCAGTTTTCTCCTATGCAGGCTTCTCTGTGGTGTTCCATAGGGAAGAAATTGCTGATATTCTAGAGAAGTGGCCGAATTCCTCCTCTACCTCTCCAGATTTCATTCCAGTCGCTTTTATAAAGAAGATTGCAGTATATTTAGCTTTCCCTCTGGAACACATTTACTACTTGAGTTACATGAAAGGTGAGGTACCTTTGCGGTGGAAACATGCGCTAATCACACCGATTCTCAAGAAACCGCCTATTCACGATGCCAAAAACTATAGGCCCATAAGTATCACCTCTGTGTTTGCGAGAGTGTTTGAGAAAGTTGTTAAGAAACATATTATGGAGCATCTTTTGGACAATGGTGTCATTTCAGAGAACCATTACGGTTTCGTGGAGGGGAGGTCTGTAGAAACCTCTGTACTTACTGCCTTAAATGACTGGTCTCGAGCAGTGGAGGATAAGTGTCGCATAGATGTCGTCTTCTTTGACTTTATGAAGGCCTTTGACAAAGTCCCGATATCCAAGTTACTCTTCAGAATGGAGATGGTAGGCGTACACTTCAGAATTATAAGATGGGTCAAGGATTTCCTCTCGGGAAGAACCTACCAAGTACGTGTTAAAGATGAGTTGTCACCTTCACATCCTGCGTGCAGTGGTGTGCCACAAGGCGGAGTCCTATCACCTCTGCTATTTGTTATACAATACCCACCATAAGGATTGGAAAAAGGGCGCGGTAGGCGCGTTTTCCGCGTTCTTTCTGTTCTTTTGCTGTAGTCGTCTTGTCTTCATCTTTTTTGAAAAATTCACCTACCATCATGATCGCCTCGACGAAATCAACCCAACGCCTTAAAAATATTTTACGCTATTTCACTTTTGACCGCCATTTTTTCGAAATCGCCAGGGATACTCATTAGCGAGAGACGTCTCCACTAATTGCGCCCAAAGGGCATTTAAGTGCACGGATCCCAAACCGACTGTCAGCGTATTTGACAAGAAGCGCCTCCTGACAAGACTACAGAGCGAGAAGTTAATAGTGATCTGGGGCATTTGGTTCTAATCTACATATTTATTTGTTTTTCGATTAATCTAATAAACACTACAAATTTTGGACAATCGCAGCAAATTACCTGTTTTTATGACCAAATGTTTGTTACCTGACCACATCAAAAAGGCGGAGTAATAGATATAAGGCGGTATTAGTTAAGAACTACACGCACAGCGCCGTGCACTCTACTTTTCAGAGATATCGTGGAGGCGATTTGAAAGCCTTATGTTCTCCAGAGCGTCGCCGACGTCGGAATCGTTGCCAGTGGAATGTTGGCAACCAAATACTCCAATGAATCCGTCTCGTTGAGTACAGTTAAAAAATCTGACCAGATTTTGCCTTCTTCAAAATTTGGCCTGGTTATGATGATTTTCACCATAGCGCCGCCGAATGAAGCTGGCGCACTAACCCTTCTATTGAGTGGCACAATCGAACCGTACATACAATACCGCTCATGTTCTTTGAAAGAAGGGCGCTTTGCGACGGACTAATCCGTCGCAGAGCGTCGCATTGATATATCTGCTTCAGATTTATTTATTCGAATTCAGCTTTATTCCATCAACTAGATTCAGTGAATTCTGGAATTCTTTACTTTTCTCAACAGATCTGAATTCTGCTTGTCGTGCTCACTCTTATGAGCTTGAACGGCGTCTAATATTACTAATTTTAAAATCGCTGCTCTATTAACCCAAAATCGAGGAACATCCCACTTCACGCTCTCATTAGATCAACCTGCGCTCGTTTACATGGGGATGTTAGATGTTTTTGAATTTACTGAGAAACGCTCATTCCATATATAGCAAGCAGGTTCTCAGAACTATGAAACTAACGCATTTATTTATCCATAAGACTGCCATTTTTCGTTAGCAGCAAACGATTTTTACATTTTAAATGGGTTATAGCAGCTTTGTTATAGCAGAGAAGGTGATCCTAGTTATTCCATACGATAGCGCTCTTAGTCAGGTTTTAAAAACTATCAATGCGCAACATTGGCTTTGTCCAAACTGGTATTTTGAAGCGATTGCAGAGGCCGAATTTCGCGATTTTTTCTCGTTTTCTTTGATTTGTTTTTGGGTTGCTTCTATCTGAGAAATTCGTCAAGCTAGTGATGTTGGCGGCATCAACAGCTTTCCAGCACTATAATCTCACTCAATTCCGAGTTGGTCGATATTTCACCCTTTTGGCGCCCAGTCGAACTACGAGACTGGGAGTCGGACTCGACCTGAGCCCAACGCTCGGCGCGGGATCTCCGGCAACCCCTGTGTGGTTCGCACCTGGGTTGCATATCCAATGGCGGTGCGCTACTCCAGTGGAGCAATGAAACATCACTGATCGATCTCTTGGGAGCCATTCGACGTTCATCCTCCGCCTTTGAAGTCAACTTCGGTCCTATCTTAACATCGTGGAACATCTACACTTCTCGTTTATTAGGTTAGCGTCGCTATAGCTCGCCCTAGATAAGTTCAAAGTTATCACATCTCTAAACAAAAGCCACGGTTGAGACCCTTAATGTGATCACTGTAAATATGTACAAATTGGACGGCGATTTTTGAGAAAATCACCCTACATTGAGTCACCGTTCTCGCTCTATACAATTAAAACCATAGAAAACGTTTCTCTAGTGGACGTCAAATCTCAGTCACGTATCCCGAAATAGTTCAAAAATTTCCAACTTTTTTCAATGAAATCGGGATAATAGCGCTATTTCCGTGAGGTGAACTCCAAACATTACCAACATTTGGATGGGTTCAAAACGTTATCCCGTTATGTCGCAGGTACAGTTTTTCCTATTGTAGTCTTCCGTTTTCAAGAGGCCAAAGTATCCTGAAGAATTCATTCTTGCCTCCTCCTAAAAGGAGTGGTCCTTCTTAATAGTGACGAAAAATGAAGCTAGTTGTCGGAAAGATTGTGCTGATTTCTTTCCGTAAACCAGCCTGTTTCTTCTGCCGCCAAGGATTTTCCCAATTCTCATAAGACTGTAACTATTTTGTGAGCGAAGCTAAAAAAGCAGGGCTTTTTGTCATGTATAGCCAAGACATTGGCCCATGATCTAGCAGCGCTAGATGGGAACGTTCCAGTGTCTCTTTTGAGCTCAAACTTCCGGCAGAGAAATTATCAGGTTCTTGCTGCTCACTCACCACCTTTACTCCAGTTTCAAATGTGACTATGATAACAACCTTATTCAGGATGGAAGCTTTCCACAGACATAACATAGCGCCTATTCGATAGTTTCGATATTTCTGTTCCTTTTTGCGCGATCTCTGACTGGGGCTGGTCTGCGACCTGACACGGAGTGCCCCTCGTCCGGGTCGCGAACGGGCCTCCTCGCGCCTAGGTGCGAGATCCAGCCGTAAAGTGCCATTCGCACTGAGCGCTAGAGTAAAAGTGGGCCATTATCGGTCTCTACTGGAAGATCCTCCTGGACTTCACCCGCTCTTGTTTTTTATTCTGATCTTTATTCCATTTCTTCACCACTAAGAAACTATAGTAGCTCTCACTCTGCTAAGATAATCATCAACTTAGGCAGCTTTCTCTGTGCATACGATCTCTTTTAGATCTACACTGCAAGTACAGCAAAAAATAAAAATAGATGAAAAACAAATGCCCCACAACATGCTGTGGAAGTAGAATGCGCGGCGTATCCCATAGGACTTGTAACACCCTCCCTTTTATTTTAACAGGCAGCATATATTGTCACAATTGAAAGGACTTACGTGAACCTTTACGGCCTCATGTTAGGAGTTCGTAACACTTCCCCAGGTGCACTGGATCCCGTGTTCACGGTCAATGTTCACACTACGTTAGGTGACGAATTTCTTAGCCACTAGTGGTCATCTAGCATGGAATAAATTATTGTTTAAGGAAAATTTGATATAAATTTCTTTACTTTTTAGTTCGGCTGACAAATGAGTCTAATAATTGTAGAAAATTTTTTCTTCTTGGGAAAGTAAAAAATAAAATTTCATTGCAAACCGCAAAAAAGCAGCAGTAATTACATTAAAACACGAGACCCACACAGTGGAAAAATTCGATACTCTTTACTTGATTGAGGGTGTAAATGTTCTTACATGATATATCAAAGTGATGATATGTGTGCTCTTTACGATTGTTTGTTGAGTCGTTTACAGGAGTGAAACTCCATGCAGACAGAAATTTTGCCATCAATCGAATGGCAAAATTCGATTGATGGCATTTATTTATAGGAAAAAAGCTTTGAACAAGGGCGTGGCGCAATCCCTTCTTTTGGCACTAAAAACGCTTGTGGTTCCTAAAAATAAGTCTTAAACCTTTTCTTCAAACATGATAATTTTATAAAACTTTAAACAATGTGTTCTCTCATTGCGTAGTGAATTAAAACGGTTCGAGGCTTGTTTAAAGCTGTTTTGGACAGAGGTTTGTGTCCAACTAAAGAAACTGTTGTGCTAGGACATTTCAATTTAAATGTGGCAGATCAAATCCGACATTGTTTTGAACTAACCTAATAAACGAGAAGTGTAGATGTTCCACGATGTTAAGATAGGACCGAAGTTAACTTCAAAGGCGGGGGATGAACGTCGAATGGCTCCCAAGAGATCGATCAGTGATGTTTCATTGCTCCACTGGAGTAGCGCACCGCCATTGGATATGCAACCCAGGTGCGAACCACACAGGGGTTGCCGGAGATCCCGCGCCGAGCGTT
>CANAIB010000079.1:0-23836 GCA_947359475.1 Heligmosomoides polygyrus bakeri
AATAGAAATTATTGTTTTCCTAAGCCACATGTCAGCTTTGGAGGTCGTTCCGTTCAGGTAGAATAATCTTTATTTTTGAAAAAAAATTAAAGCATGATCTCAACTGATCACAAGGAAAATCGCTTAGGAAAGGGTGGATCTTAGAGTAGCTATGAAATAAAAATTACCGTTTTTCTAAGCTACATGTCAGCTTTAGAGATCTTTACGTTCACGCAGAACAATCTTTGTTTTTGAAAAAAAATTGAGCATGACCTCAACTGATCACAAGGAAAACCGCTTAGGAAAGGGTGGATTTTAGAGTAGCTACGAAATAAAAATTACCGTTTTCCTAAGCTACATGTCAGCTTTAGAAATCTTCACGTTCACGTAGAGCAATCTTTATTTTTTAAAAAAAATTAAAGCATGATCTCAACTGATCACAAGGAAAATCGCTTAGGAAAGGGTGGATTTTAGAGTAGCTACGAAATAAAAATTACCGTTTTTCTAAGCTACATGTCAGCTTTAGAGATCTTTACGTTCACGTAGAACAAGCTTTATTTTTGAAAAAAATTGAGCATGACCTCAACTGATCACAAGGAAAATCGCTTAGGAAAGGGTGGATTTTAGAGTAGCTATGAAATAAAAATTACCGTTTTTCTAAGCTACATGCCAGCTTTAGAGATCTTTACGTTCACGCAGAACAATCTTTGTTTTTGAAAAAAAATTGAGCATGACCTCAACTGATCACAAGGAAAACCGCTTAGGAAAGGGTGGATTTTAGAGTAGCTACGAAATAAAAATTACCGTTTTCCTAAGCTACATGTCAGCTTTAGAAATCTTCACGTTCACGTAGAGCAATCTTTATTTTTAAAAAAAAAATAGAGCATGACCTCAACTGATCACAAGGAAAATCGCTTAGGAAAGGGTAGATTTTGGAATATATATATATATATATATATATATATAAAATAGAAATTATTGTTTTCTTTCGCTACATGCTAGCTTTAGAGCCCGTTCCGTGCAGGTAGAACAACCTTTGTTTTTGAAAAAAATTGAGCATGACCTCACCTGACCACAGGGAAAACCGCTTAGGAAAGGGTAGATTTTAGAGTAGCTATGAAATAAAAATTACCGTTTTCCTAAGCTACATGTCAGCTTTAGAGATCTTTTCGTTCACGCAGAACAATCTTTGTTTTTGAAAAAAATTGAGCATGACCTCAACTGATCACAAGGAAAACCGCTTAGGAAAGGGTGGATTTTAGAGTAGCTACGAAATAAAAATTACCGTTTTCCTAAGCTACATGTCAGCTTTAGAAATCTTTACGTTCACGTAGAACAATCTTTATTTTTGAAAAAATTAGAGCATGACCTCAACTGATCACAAGGAAAATCGCTTAGGAAAGGGTAGATTTTGGAATATATGTATATATATATATATATATATATATATATATATATATATATAAAATAGAAATTATTGTTTTCTTTCGCTACATGCTAGCTTTAGAGCCCGTTCCGTGCAGGTAGAACAATCTTTGTTTTTGAAAAAAATTGAGCATGACCTCACCTGACCACAGGGAAAACCGCTTAGGAAAGGGTAGATTTTAGAGTAGCTATGAAATAAAATTACCGTTTTCCTAAGCTACATGTCAGCTTTGGAGGTCGTTCCGTTCAGGTAGAACAATCTTTATTTTTGAAAAAAAATTAGAGCATGACCTCAACTGATCACAAAGAAAATCGCTTAGGAAAGGGTAGATTTTGGAATATATATATATATATATATATATATATATATATAATAGAAATTATTGTTTTCTATCGCTACATGCTAGCTTTAGAGCCCTTTCCGTGCAGGTAGAACAATCTTTGTTTTTGAAAAAAAAATTGAGCATGACCTCAACTGATCACAAGGAAAACCGCTTAGGAAAGGGTGGATTTTAGAGGGGCTACGAAAATAAAAATTACCGTTTTCCTAAGCTACATGTCAGCTTTAGAAATCTTTACGTTCACGTAGAACAATCTTTATTTTTGAAAAAAAATTAGAGCATGACCTCAACTGATCACAAGGAAAATCGCTTAGGAAAGGGTAGATTTTTGGAATATATATATATATGTATATATAATAGAAATTATTGTTTTCCTAAGCTACATGTCAGCTTTGGAGGTCGTTCCGTTCAGGTAGAATAATCTTTATTTTTGAAAAAAAATTAAAGCATGATCTCAACTGATCACAAGGAAAATCGCTTAGGAAAGGGTGGATTTTAGAGTAGCTATGAAATAAAAATTACCGTTTTTCTAAGCTACATGTCAGCTTTAGAGATCTTTACGTTCACGTAGAACAAGCTTTATTTTTGAAAAAAAATTGAGCATGACCTCAACTGATCACAAGGAAAATCGCTTAGGAAAGGGTGGATTTTAGAGTAGCTATGAAATAAAAATTACCGTTTTTCTAAGCTACATGTCAGCTTTAGAGATCTTTACGTTCACGCAGAACAATCTTTGTTTTTGAAAAAAATTGAGCATCACCTCAACTGATCACAAGGAAAACCGCTTAGGAAAGGGTGGATTTTAGAGTAGCTACGAAATAAAAATTACCGTTTTCCTAAGCTACATGTCAGCTTTAGAAATCTTCACGTTCACGTAGAGCAATCTTTATTTTTAAAAAAAAATTAGAGCATGACCTCAACTGATCACAAGGAAAATCGCATAGGAAAGGGTAGATTTTGGAATATATATATATATATATAAAATAGAAATTATTGTTTTCCTTCGCTACATGCTAGCTTTAGAGCCCGTTCCGTGCAGGTAGAACAATCTTTGTTTTTGAAAAAAATTGAGCATGACCTCACCTGACCACAGGGAAAACCGCTTAGGAAAGGGTAGATTTTAGAGTAGCTATGAAATAAAAATAACCGTTTTCCTAAGCTACATGTCAGCTTTAGAGATCTTTTCGTTCACGCAGAACAATCTTTGTTTTTGAAAAAAATTGAGCATGACCTCAACTGATCACAAGGAAAACCGCTTAGGAAAGGGTGGATTTTAGAGTAGCTATGAAATAAAAATTACCGTTTTCCTAAGCTACATGTCAGCTTTGGAGGTCGTTCCGTTCAGGTAGAACAATCTTTATTTTTGAAAAAAAATTAGAGCATGACCTCAACTGATCACAAAGAAAATCGCTTAGGAAAGGGTAGATTTTGGAATATATATATATATATATATATATATATATATATATATATATATAATAGAAATTATTGTTTTCTATCGCTACATGCTAGCTTTAGAGCCCTTTCCGTGCAGGTAGAACAATCTTTGTTTTTGAAAAAAAAATTGAGCATGACCTCAACTGATCACAAGGAAAACCGCTTAGGAAAGGGTGGATTTTAGAAAGGCTACGAAATAAAAATTACCGTTTTCCTAAGCTACATGTCAGCTTTAGAAATCTTTACGTTCACGTAGAACAATCTTTATTTTTGAAAAAAATTAGAGCATGACCTCAACTGATCACAAGGAAAATCGCTTAGGAAAGGGTAGATTTTGGAATATATATATATATATATATATATATATATATATATATATATATATATATAAAATAGAAATTATTGTTTTCTATCGCTACATGCTAGCTTTAGAGCCCGTTCCGTGCAGGTAGAACAATCTTTGTTTTTGAAAAAAATTGAGCATGACCTCAACTGATCACAAGGAAAATCGCTTAGGAAAGGGTAGATTTTAGAGTAGCTATGAAATAAAAATTACCGTTTTTCTAAGCTACATGTCAGCTTTGGAGGTCGTTCCGTTCAGGTAGAACAATCTTTATTTTTGAAAAAAAATTAGAGCATGACCTCAACTGATCACAAAGAAAATCGCTTAGGAAAGGGTAGATTTTGGAATATATATATATATATATATATATAATAGAAATTATTGTTTTCTATCGCTACATGCTAGCTTTAGAGCCCGTTCCGTGCAGGTAGAACAATCTTTGTTTTTGAAAAAAATTGAGCATGACCTCACCTGACCACAGGGAAAACCGCTTAGGAAAGGGTGGATTTTAGAATTGCTATGAAATAAAAATTACCGTTTCCCTAAGCTACATGTCAGCTTTGGAGATCGTTCCGTTCAGGTAGAACAATCTTTATTTTTGGAAAAAAATTGAGCATGACCTCACCTGATCACAGGGAAAACCGCTTAGGAAAGGGTAGATTTTAGAGTAGCTATGAAATAAAAATTACCGTTTTCCTAAGCTACATGTCAGCTTTGGAGGTCGTTCCGTTCAGGTAGAACAATCTTTATTTTTGAAAAAAAAATTTGAGCATGACCTCAACTGATCACAAGGAAAATCGCTTAGGAAAGAGTAGATTTTGGAATATATATATATATATATATATATATATATATATAAAATAGAAATTATTGTTTTCTTTCGCTACATGCTAGCTTTAGAGCCCGTTCCGTGCGGGTAAAACAATCTTTGTTTTTGAAAAAAATTGAGCATGACCTCACCTGACCACAGGGAAAACCGCTTAGGAAAGGGTGGATTTTAGAATTGCTATGAAATAAAAATTACCGTTTCCCTAAGCTACATGTCAGCTTTGGAGATCGTTCCGTTCAGGTAGAACAATCTTTATTTTTGGAAAAAAATTGAGCATGACCTCACCTGACCACAGGGAAAACCGCTTAGGAAAGGGTGGATTTTAGAATTGCTATGAAATAAAAATTACCGTTTCCCTAAGCTACATGTCAGCTTTGGAGATCGTTCCGTTCAGGTAGAACAATCTTTATTTTTAAAAAAAAATTAGAGCATGACCTCAACTGATCACAAGGAAAATCGCTTAGGAAAGGGTGGATTTTAGAGTAGCTATGAAATAAAAATTACCGTTTTTCTAAGCTACATGTCAGCTTTAGAGATCTTTACGTTCACGCAGAACAATCTTTGTTTTTGAAAAAAAATTGAGCATGACCTCAACTGATCACAAGGAAAATCGCTTAGGAAAGGGTGGATTTTAGAGTAGCTATGAAATAAAATTACCGTTTTTCTAAGCTACATGTCAGCTTTAGAGATCTTTACGTTCACGTAGAACAAGCTTTATTTTTGAAAAAAATTGAGCATGACCTCAACTGATCACAAGGAAAATCGCTTAGGAAAGGGTGGATTTTAGAGTAGCTATGAAATAAAAATTACCGTTTTCCTAAGCTACATGTCAGCTTTAGAAATCTTTACGTTCACGTAGAACAATCTTTATTTTTGAAAAAATTAGAGCATGACCTCAACTGATTCACAAGGAAAATCGCTTAGGAAAGGGTAGATTTTGGAATATATATATATATGTATATATAATAGAAATTATTGTTTTCCTAAGCTACATGTCAGCTTTGGAGGTCGTTCCGTTCAGGTAGAATAATCTTTATTTTTGAAAAAAAATTAAAGCATGATCTCAACTGATCACAAGGAAAATCGCTTAGGAAAGGGTGGATTTTAGAGTAGCTATGAAATAAAAATTACCGTTTTTCTAAGCTACATGTCAGCTTTAGAGATCTTTACGTTCACGCAGAACAATCTTTGTTTTTTGAAAAAAAATTGAGCATGACCTCAACTGATCACAAGGAAAACCGCTTAGGAAAGGGTGGATTTTAGAGTAGCTACGAAATAAAAATTACCGTTTTCCTAAGCTACATGTCAGCTTTAGAAATCTTCACGTTCACGTAGAGCAATCTTTATTTTTTAAAAAAAATTAAAGCATGATCTCAACTGATCACAAGGAAAATCGCTTAGGAAAGGGTGGATTTTAGAGTAGCTACGAAATAAAAAGTTACCGTTTTTCTAAGCTACATGTCAGCTTTAGAGATCTTTACGTTCACGTAGAACAAGCTTTATTTTTGAAAAAAAATTGAGCATGACCTCAACTGATCACAAGGAAAATCGCTTAGGAAAGGGTGGATTTTAGAGTAGCTATGAAATAAAAATTACCGTTTTTCTAAGCTACATGCCAGCTTTAGAGATCTTTACGTTTACGCAGAACAATCTTTGTTTTTGAAAAAAAATTGAGCATGACCTCAACTGATCACAAGGAAAACCGCTTAGGAAAGGGTGGATTTTAGAGTAGCTACGAAATAAAAATTACCGTTTTCCTAAGCTACATGTCAGCTTTAGAAATCTTCACGTTCACGTAGAGCAATCTTTATTTTTAAAAAAAAATTAGAGCATGACCTCAACTGATCACAAGGAAAATCGCTTAGGAAAGGGTAGATTTTGGAATATATATATATATATATATATATAAATAGAAATTATTGTTTTCTTTCGCTACATGCTAGCTTTAGAGCCCGTTCCGTGCAGGTAGAACAACCTTTGTTTTTGAAAAAAATTGAGCATGACCTCACCTGACCACAGGGAAAACCGCTTAGGAAAGGGTAGATTTTAGAGTAGCTATGAAATAAAAATTACCGTTTTCCTAAGCTACATGTCAGCTTTAGAGATCTTTTCGTTCACGCAGAACAATCTTTGTTTTTGAAAAAAATTGAGCATGACCTCAACTGATCACAAGGAAAACCGCTTAGGAAAGGGTGGATTTTAGAGTAGCTACGAAATAAAAATTACCGTTTTCCTAAGCTACATGTCAGCTTTAGAAATCTTTACGTTCACGTAGAACAATCTTTATTTTTGAAAAAAATTAGAGCATGACCTCAACTGATCACAAGGAAAATCGCTTAGGAAAGGGTAGATTTTGGAATATATATATATATATATATATATATATATATATATATAAAATAGAAATTATTGTTTTCTTTCGCTACATGCTAGCTTTAGAGCCCGTTCCGTGCAGGTAGAACAATCTTTGTTTTTGAAAAAAATTGAGCATGACCTCACCTGACCACAGGGAAAACCGCTTAGGAAAGGGTAGATTTTAGAGTAGCTATGAAATAAAAATTACCGTTTTTCTAAGCTACATGTCAGCTTTGGAGGTCGTTCCGTTCAGGTAGAACAATCTTTATTTTTGAAAAAAAAAATAGAGCATGACCTCAACTGATCACAAAGAAAATCGCTTAGGAAAGGGTAGATTTTGGAATATATATATATATAATAGAAATTATTGTTTTCTATCGCTACATGCTAGCTTTAGAGCCCGTTCCGTGCAGGTAGAACATTCTTTGTTTTTGAAAAAAATTGAGCATGACCTCACCTGACCACAGGGAAAACCGCTTAGGAAAGGGTGGATTTTAGAGTTGCTATGAAATAAAAATTACCGTTTTCCTAAGCTACATGTCAGCTTTGGAGATCGTTCCGTTTAGGTTGAAAAATTTTTATTTTTGGAAAAAAATTAAGCATGACCTCAACTGATCACAAGGAAAACCGCTTAGGAAAGGGTGGATTTTAGAGTTGCTATGAAATAAATTTACCGTTTTCCTAAGCTACATGTCAGCTTTAGAGATCGTTCCGTTCAGGTAGAACAATCTTTATTTTTGGAAAAAAATTGAGCATGACCTCAACTGATCACAAGGAAAATCGCTTAGGAAAGGGTGGATTTTAGAGTAGCTATGAAATAAAAATTACCGTTTTCTTGAGCTACATGTCAGCTTTAGAGATCGTTCCGTTCAGGTAGAACAATCTTTATTTTTGAAAAAAAAATTAGAGCATGACCTCAACTGATCACAAGGAAAATCGCTTAGGAAAGGGTAGATTTTGGAATAGATATATATAAAATAGAAATTATTGTTTTCTATCGCTACATGCTAGCTTTAGAGCCCGTTCCGTGCAGGTAGAACAATCTTTGTTTTTGAAAAAAATTGAGCATGACCTCACCTGACCACAGGGAAAACCGCTTAGGAAAGGGTAGATTTTAGAGTAGCTATGAAATAAAAATTACCGTTTTCCTAAGCTACATGTTAGCTTTGGAGGTCGTTCCGTTCAGGTAGAACAATCTTTATTTTTGAAAAAAAATTTGAGCATGACCTCACCTGACCACAAGGAAAATCGCTTAGGAAAGGGTGGATTTTAGAGTAGCTATGAAATAAAAATTACCGTTTTTCTAAGCTACATGTCAGCTTTAGAAATCTTTACGTTCACGTAGAACAATCTTTATTTTTGAAAAAAATTAGAGCATGACCTCAACTGATCACAAGGAAAATCGCTTAGGAAAGGGTAGATTTTGGAATATATATATATATATATATATATATATATATATATATATATATGTATATATAATAGAAATTATTGTTTTCCTAAGCTACATGTCAGCTTTGGAGGTCGTTCCGTTCAGGTAGAATAATCTTTATTTTTGAAAAAAAATTAAAGCATGATCTCAACTGATCACAAGGAAAATCGCTTAGGAAAGGGTGGATTTTAGAGTAGCTATGAAATAAAAATTACCGTTTTTCTAAGCTACATGTCAGCTTTAGAGATCTTTACGTCCACGCAGAACAATCTTTGTTTTTGAAAAAAATTGAGCATGACCTCAACTGATCACAAGGAAAACCGCTTAGGAAAGGGTGGATTTTAGAGTAGCTACGAAATAAAAATTACCGTTTTCCTAAGCTACATGTCAGCTTTAGAAATCTTCACGTTCACGTAGAGCAATCTTATTTTTTAAAAAAAAATTAGAGCATGACCTCAACTGATCACAAGGAAAATCGCTTAGGAAAGGGTAGATTTTGGAATATATATATATATATATATATATAAAATAGAAATTATTGTTTTCTTTCGCTATATGCTAGCTTTAGAGCCCGTTCCGTGCAGGTAAAACAACCTTTGTTTTTGAAAAAAATTGAGCATGACCTCACCTGACCACAGGGAAAACCGCTTAGGAAAGGGTAGATTTTAGAGTAGCTATGAAATAAAAATTACCGTTTTCCTAAGCTACATGTCAGTTTTAGAGATCTTTTCGTTCACGCAGAACAATCTTTGTTTTTGAAAAAAATTGAGCATGACCTCAACTGATCACAAGGAAAACCGCTTAGGAAAGGGTGGATTTTAGAGTAGCTACGAAATAAAAATTACCGTTTTCCTAAGCTACATGTCAGCTTTAGAAATCTTTACGTTCACGTAGAACAATCTTTATTTTTGAAAAAATTAGAGCATGACCTCAACTGATCACAAGGAAAATCGCTTAGGAAAGGGTAGATTTTGGAATATATGTATATATATATATATATATATATATATATATATAAAATAGAAATTATTGTTTTCTTTCGCTACATGCTAGCTTTAGAGCCCGTTCCGTGCAGGTAGAACAATCTTTGTTTTTGAAAAAAATTGAGCATGACCTCACCTGACCACAGGGAAAACCGCTTAGGAAAGGGTAGATTTTAGAGTAGCTATGAAATAAAAATTACCGTTTTCCTAAGCTACATGTCAGCTTTGGAGGTCGTTCCGTTCAGGTAGAACAATCTTTATTTTTGAAAAAAAATTAGAGCATGACCTCAACTGATCACAAAGAAAATCGCTTAGGAAAGGGTAGATTTTGGAATATATATATATATATATATAATAGAAATTATTGTTTTCTATCGCTACATGCTAGCTTTAGAGCCCTTTCCGTGCAGGTAGAACAATCTTTGTTTTTGAAAAAAAAATTGAGCATGACCTCAACTGATCACAAGGAAAACCGCTTAGGAAAGGGTGGATTTTAGAGGGGCTACGAAATAAAAATTACCGTTTTCCTAAGCTACATGTCAGCTTTAGAAATCTTTACGTTCACGTAGAACAATCTTTATTTTTGAAAAAAAATTAGAGCATGACCTCAACTGATCACAAGGAAAATCGCTTAGGAAAGGGTAGATTTTGGAATATATATATATATATGTATATATAATAGAAATTATTGTTTTCCTAAGCTACATGTCAGCTTTGGAGGTCGTTCCGTTCAGGTAGAATAATCTTTATTTTTGAAAAAAATTAAAGCATGATCTCAACTGATCACAAGGAAAATCGCTTAGGAAAGGGTGGATTTTAGAGTAGCTATGAAATAAAAATTACCGTTTTTCTAAGCTACATGTCAGCTTTAGAGATCTTTACGTTCACGTAGAACAAGCTTTATTTTTGAAAAAAAATTGAGCATGACCTCAACTGATCACAAGGAAAATCGCTTAGGAAAGGTGGATTTTAGAGTAGCTATGAAATAAAAATTACCGTTTTTCTAAGCTACATGTCAGCTTTAGAGATCTTTACGTTCACGCAGAACAATCTTTGTTTTGAAAAAAATTGAGCATGACCTCAACTGATCACAAGGAAAACCGCTTAGGAAAGGGTGGATTTTAGAGTAGCTACGAAATAAAAATTACCGTTTTCCTAAGCTACATGTCAGCTTTAGAAATCTTCACGTTCATGTAGAGCAATCTTTATTTTTAAAAAAAAATTAGAGCATGACCTCAACTGATCACAAGGAAAATCGCTTAGGAAAGGGTAGATTTTGGAATATATATATATATATAAAATAGAAATTATTGTTTTCTTTCGCTACATGCTAGCTTTAGAGCCCGTTCCGTGCAGGTAGAACAATCTTTGTTTTTGAAAAAAATTGAGCATGACCTCACCTGACCACAGGGAAAACCGCTTAGGAAAGGGTAGATTTTAGAGTAGCTATGAAATAAAAATAACCGTCTTCCTAAGCTACATGTCAGCTTTAGAGATCTTTTCGTTCACGCAGAACAATCTTTGTTTTTGAAAAAAATTGAGCATGACCTCAACTGATCACAAGGAAAACCGCTTAGGAAAGGGTGGATTTTAGAGTAGCTATGAAATAAAAATTACCGTTTTCCTAAGCTACATGTCAGCTTTGGAGGTCGTTCCGTTCAGGTAGAACAATCTTTATTTTTGAAAAAAATTAGAGCATGACCTCAACTGATCACAAAGAAAATCGCTTAGGAAAGGGTAGATTTTGGAATATATATATATATATATATATATATATATAATAGAAATTATTGTTTTCTATCGCTACATGCTAGCTTTAGAGCCCTTTCCGTGCAGGTAGAACAATCTTTGTTTTTGAAAAAAAAATTGAGCATGACCTCAACTGATCACAAGGAAAACCGCTTAGGAAAGGGTGGATTTTAGAAAGGCTACGAAATAAAAATTACCGTTTTCCTAAGCTACATGTCAGCTTTAGAAATCTTTACGTTCACGTAGAACAATCTTTATTTTTGAAAAAAATTAGAGCATGACCTCAACTGATCACAAGGAAAATCGCTTAGGAAAGGGTAGATTTTGGAATATATATATATATATATATATATATATATATATATATATAATAGAAATTATTGTTTTCTATCGCTACATGCTAACTTTAGAGCCCGTTCCGTGCAGGTAGAACAATCTTTGTTTTTGAAAAAAATTGAGCATGACCTCAACTGATCACAAGGAAAATCGCTTAGGAAAGGGTAGATTTTAGAGTAGCTATGAAATAAAAATTACCGTTTTTCTAAGCTACATGTCAGCTTTGGAGGTCGTTCCGTTCAGGTAGAACAATCTTTATTTTTGAAAAAAAATTAGAGCATGACCTCAACTGATCACAAAGAAAATCGCTTAGGAAAGGGTAGATTTTGGAATATATATATATATATATATATATATATAATAGAAATTATTGTTTTCTATCGCTACATGCTAGCTTTAGAGCCCGTTCCGTGCAGGTAGAAACAATCTTTGTTTTTGAAAAAAATTGAGCATGACCTCACCTGACCACAGGGAAAACGCTTAGGAAAGGGTGGATTTTAGAATTGCTATGAAATAAAAATTACCGTTTCCCTAAGCTACATGGTCAGCTTTGGAGATCGTTCCGTTCAGGTAGAACAATCTTTATTTTTGGAAAAAAATTGAGCATGACCTCACCTGATCACAGGGGAAAACCGCTTAGGAAAGGGTAGATTTTAGAGTAGCTATGAAATAAAAATTACCGTTTTCCTAAGCTACATGTCAGCTTTGGAGGTCGTTCCGTTCAGGTAGAACAATCTTTATTTTTGAAAAAAAAAATTTGAGCATGACCTCAACTGATCACAAGGAAAATCGCTTAGGAAAGGGTAGATTTTGGAATATATATATATATATATATATATATATAATATATATATAATATAGAAATTATTGTTTTCTTTCGCTACATGCTAGCTTTAGAGCCCGTTCCGTGCAGGTAGAACAATCTTTGTTTTTGAAAAAAATTGAGCATGACCTCACCTGACCACAGGGAAAACCGCTTAGGAAAGGGTGGATTTTAGAATTGCTATGAAATAAAAATTACCGTTTCCCCTAAGCTACATGTCAGCTTTGGAGATCGTTCCGTTCAGGTAGAACAATCTTATTTTGGAAAAAAATTGAGCATGACCTCACCTGACCACAGGGAAAACCGCTTAGGAAAGGGTGGATTTTAGAATTGCTATGAAATAAAAATTACCGTTTCCCTAAGCTACATGTCAGCTTTGGAGATCGTTCCGTTCAGGTAGAACAATCTTTATTTTTAAAAAAAATTAGAGCATGACCTCAACTGATCACAAGGAAAATCGCTTAGGAAAGGGTGGATTTTAGAGTAGCTATGAAATAAAAATTACCGTTTTTCTAAGCTACATGTCAGCTTTAGAGATCTTTACGTTCACGCAGAACAATCTTTGTTTTTGAAAAAAAATTGAGCATGACCTCAACTGATCACAAGGAAAATCGCTTAGGAAAGGGTGGATTTTAGAGTAGCTATGAAATAAAAATTACCGTTTTTCTAAGCTACATGTCAGCTTTAGAGATCTTTACGTTCACGTAGAACAAGCTTTATTTTTGAAAAAAATTGAGCATGACCTCAACTGATCACAAGGAAAATCGCTTAGGAAAGGGTGGATTTTAGAGTAGCTATGAAATAAAAATTACCGTTTTCCTAAGCTACATGTCAGCTTTAGAAATCTTTACGTTCACGTAGAACAATCTTTATTTTTGAAAAAATTAGAGCATGACCTCAACTGATCACAAGGAAAATCGCTTAGGAAAGGGTAGATTTTGGAATATATATATATATGTATATATAATAGAAATTATTGTTTTCCTAAGCTACATGTCAGCTTTGGAGGTCGTTCCGTTCAGGTAGAATAATCTTTATTTTTGAAAAAAATTAAAGCATGATCTCAACTGATCACAAGGAAAATCGCTTAGGAAAGGGTGGATTTTAGAGTAGCTATGAAATAAAAATTACCGTTTTTCTAAGCTACATGTCAGCTTTAGAGATCTTTACGTTCACGCAGAACAATCTTTGTTTTTGAAAAAAAATTGAGCATGACCTCAACTGATCACAAGGAAAACCGCTTAGGAAAGGGTGGATTTTAGAGTAGCTACGAAATAAAAATTACCGTTTTCCTAAGCTACATGTCAGCTTTAGAAATCTTCACGTTCACGTAGAGCAATCTTTATTTTTTAAAAAAAATTAAAGCATGATCTCAACTGATCACAAGGAAAATCGCTTAGGAAAGGGTGGATTTTAGAGTAGCTACGAAATAAAAATTACCGTTTTTCTAAGCTACATGTCAGCTTTAGAGATCTTTACGTTCACGTAGAACAAGCTTTATTTTTGAAAAAAAATTGAGCATGACCTCAACTGATCACAAGGAAAATCGCTTAGGAAAGGGTGGATTTTAGAGTAGCTATGAAATAAAAATTACCGTTTTTCTAAGCTACATGCCAGCTTTAGAGATCTTTACGTTCACGCAGAACAATCTTTGTTTTTGAAAAAAAATTGAGCATGACCTCAACTGATCACAAGGAAAACCGCTTAGGAAAGGGTGGATTTTAGAGTAGCTACGAAATAAAAATTACCGTTTTCCTAAGCTACATGTCAGCTTTAGAAATCTTCACGTTCACGTAGAGCAATCTTTATTTTTTAAAAAAAATTAGAGCATGACCTCAACTGATCACAAGGAAAATCGCTTAGGAAAGGGTAGATTTTGGAATATATATATATATATATATATATATATATATATATATATATAAAATAGAAATTATTGTTTTCTTTCGCTACATGCTAGCTTTAGAGCCCGTTCCGTGCAGGTAGAACAATCTTTGTTTTTGAAAAAAATTGAGCATGACCTCACCTGACCACAGGGAAAACCGCTTAGGAAAGGGTAGATTTTAGAGTAGCTATGAAATAAAAATAACCGTTTTCCTAAGCTACATGTCAGCTTTAGAGATCTTTTCGTTCACGCAGAACAATCTTTGTTTTTGAAAAAAATTGAGCATGACCTCAACTGATCACAAGGAAAACCGCTTAGGAAAGGGTGGATTTTAGAGTAGCTATGAAATAAAAATTACCGTTTTCCTAAGCTACATGTCAGCTTTGGAGGTCGTTCCGTTCAGGTAGAACAATCTTTATTTTTGAAAAAAAATTAGAGCATGACCTCAACTGATCACAAAGAAAATCGCTTAGGAAAGGGTAGATTTTGGAATATATATATATATATATATATATATATATATATATATATATATATATATATATATATATAATAGAAATTATTGTTTTCTATCGCTACATGCTAGCTTTAGAGCCCTTTCCGTGCAGGTAGAACAATCTTTGTTTTTGAAAAAAAAATTGAGCATGACCTCAACTGATCACAAGGAAAACCGCTTAGGAAAGGGTGGATTTTAGAGAGGCTACGAAATAAAAATTACCGTTTTTCTAAACTACATGTCAGCTTTAGAAATCTTTACGTTCACGTAGAACAATCTTTATTTTTGAAAAAAATTAGAGCATGACCTCAACTGATCACAAGGAAAATCGCTTAGGAAAGGGTAGATTTTGGAATATATATATATATATATATATATATATATATATATATATATATATATATATATAAAATAGAGATTATTGTTTTCTATCGCTACATGCTAGCTTTAGAGCCCGTTCCGTGCAGGTAGAACAATCTTTGTTTTTGAAAAAAATTGAGCATGACCTCAACTGATCACAAGGAAAATCGCTTAGGAAAGGGTAGATTTTAGAGTAGCTATGAAATAAAAATTACCGTTTTTCTAAGCTACATGTCAGCTTTGGAGGTCGTTCCGTTCAGGTAGAACAATCTTTATTTTTGAAAAAAAATTAGAGCATGACCTCAACTGATCACAAAGAAAGTCGCTTAGGAAAGGGTAGATTTTGGAATATATATATATATATATATATATATATATATAATAGAAATTATTGTTTTCTATCGCTACATGCTAGCTTTAGAGCCCGTTCCGTGCAGGTAGAACAATCTTTGTTTTTGAAAAAAATTGAGCATGACCTCACCTGACCACAGGGAAAAGCGCTTAGGAAAGGGTGGATTTTAGAATTGCTATGAAATAAAAATTACCGTTTCCCTAAGCTACATGTCAGCTTTGGAGATCGTTCCGTTCAGGTAGAACAATCTTTATTTTTGGAAAAAAATTGAGCATGACCTCACCTGACCACAGGGAAAACCGCTTAGGAAAGGGTAGATTTTAGAGTAGCTATGAAATAAAAATTACCGTTTTCCTAAGCTACATGTCAGCTTTGGAGGTCGCTCCGTTCAGGTAGAACAATCTTTATTTTTGAAAAAAAAATTTGAGCATGACCTCACCTGACCACAAGGAAAATCGCTTAGGAAAGGGTGGATTTTAGAGTAGCTATGAAATAAAAATTACCGTTTTCCTAAGCTATATGTCAGCTTTAGAAATCTTCACGTTCACGTAGAACAATCTTTATTTTTGAAAAAAATTAGAGCATGACCTCAACTGATCACAAGGAAAATCGCTTAGGAAAGGGTAGATTTTGGAATATATATATATATATATATATATATATATATATATATATATATAAAATAGAAATTATTGTTTTCTTTCGCTACATGCTAGCTTTAGAGCCCGTTCCGTGCAGGTAGAACAATCTTTGTTTTTGAAAAAAATTGAGCATGACCTCACCTGACCACAGGGAAAACCGCTTAGGAAAGGGTAGATTTTAGAGTAGCTATGAAATAAAAATTACCGTTTTCCTAAGCTACATGTCAGCTTTAGAGATCTTTTCGTTCACGCAGAACAATCTTTGTTTTTGAAAAAAAAATTGAGCATGACCTCAACTGATCACAAGGAAAACCGCTTAGGAAAGGGTGGATTTTAGAGTAGCTACGAAATAAAAATTACCGTTTTCCTAAGCTACATGTCAGCTTTAGAGATCTTTACGTTCACGCAGAACAATCTTTGTTTTTGAAAAAAAATTGAGCATGACCTCAACTGATCACAAGGAAAATCGCTTAGGAAAGGGTGGATTTTAGAGTAGCTATGAAATAAAAATTACCGTTTTTCTAAGCAACATGTCAGCTTTAGAGATCTTTACGTTCACGTAGAACAAGCTTTATTTTTGAAAAAAATTGAGCATGACCTCAACTGATCACAAGGAAAATCGCTTAGGAAAGGGTGGATTTTAGAGTAGCTATGAAATAAAAATTACCGTTTTCCTAAGCTACATGTCAGCTTTAGAGATCTTTACGTTCACGTAGAGCAATCTTTATTTTTAAAAAAAATTAGAGCATGACCTCAACTGATCACAAGGAAAATCGCTTAGGAAAGGGTAGATTTTGGAATATATATATATATATATATATATATATATAATAGAAATTATTGTTTTCTATCGCTACATGCTAGCTTTAGAGCCCGTTCCGTGCAGGTAGAACAATCTTTGTTTTTGAAAAAAATTGAGCATGACCTCACCTGACCACAGGGAAAACCGCTTAGGAAAGGGTGGATTTTAGAATTGCTATGAAATAAAAATTACCGTTTCCCTATGCTACATGTCAGCTTTGGAGATCGTTCCGTTCAGGTAGAACAATCTTTATTTTTGGAAAAAAATTGAGCATGACCTCACCTGACCACAGGGAAAACCGCTTAGGAAAGGGTGAATTTTAGAATTGCTATGAAATAAAAATTACCGTTTCCCTAAGCTACATGTCAGCTTTAAAGATCGTTCCGTTCAGGTAGAACAATCTTTATTTTTGGAAAAAAATTGAGCATGACCTCAACTAATCACAAGGAAAACCGCTTAGGAAAGGGTGGATTTTAGAGTAGCTACGAAATAAAAATTACCGTTTTCCTAAGCTACATGTCAGCTTTAGAGATCTTTACGTTCACGCAGAACAATCTTTGTTTTTGAAAAAAAATTGAGCATGACCTCACCTGACCACAGGGAAAACCGCTTAGGAAAGGGTAGATTTTAGAGTAGCTATGAAATAAAAATTACCGTTTTCCTAAGCTACATGTCAGCTTTGGAGGTCGTTCCGTTCAGGTAGAACAATCTTTATTTTTGAAAAAAATTAGAGCATGACCTCAACTGATCACAAGGAAAATCGCTTAGGAAAGGGTAGATTTTGGAATATATATATATATATATATATATATAAAATAGAAATTATTGTTTTCTTTCGCTACATGCTAGCTTTAGAGCCCGTTCCGTGCAGGTAGAACAATCTTTGTTTTTGAAAAAAATTGAGCATGACCTCACCTGACCACAGGGAAAACCGCTTAGGAAAGGGTAGATTTTAGAGTAGCTATGAAATAAAAATTACCGTTTTCCTAAGCTACATGTCAGCTTTAGAGATCTTTTCGTTCACGCAGAACAATCTTTGTTTTTGAAAAAAAAAATTGAGCATGACCTCAACTGATCACAAGGAAAACCGCTTAGGAAAGGGTGGATTTTAGAGTAGCTACGAAATAAAAATTACCGTTTTCCTAAGCTACATGTCAGCTTTAGAGATCTTTACGTTCACGTAGAACAAGCTTTATTTTTGAAAAAAATTGAGCATGACCTCAACTGATCACAAGGAAAATCGCTTAGGAAAGGGTGGATTTTAGAGTAGCTATGAAAAAAAAATTACCGTTTTCCTAAGCTACATGTCAGCTTTAGAGTCTTTACGTTCACGCAGAACAATCTTTGTTTTTGAAAAAAAATTGAGCATGACCTCAACTGATCACAAGGAAAATCGCTTAGGAAAGGGTGGATTTTAGAGTAGCTATGAAATAAAAATTACCGTTTTTTTAAGCTACATGTCAGCTTTAGAGATCTTTACGTTCACGCAGAACAATCTTTGTTTTTGAAAAAAAATTGAGCATGATCTCACCTGACCACAGGGAAAACCGCTTAGGAAAGGGTAGATTTTAGAGTAGCTATGAAATAAAAATTACCGTTTTCCTAAGCTACATGTCAGCTTTGGAGGTCGTTCCGTTCAGGTAGAACAATCTTTATTTTTGAAAAAAATTAGAGCATGACCTCAACTGATCACAAGGAAAATCGCTTAGGAAAGGGTAGATTTTGGAATATAAATATATATATATATATATATATATATAAAATAGAAATTATTGTTTTCTTTCGCTACATGCTAGCTTTAGAGCCCGTTCCGTGCAGGTAGAACAATCTTTGTTTTTGAAAAAAATTGAGCATGACCTCATCTGACCACAGGGAAAACCGCTTAGGAAAGGGTAGATTTTAGAGTAGCTATGAAATAAAAATTACCGTTTTCCTAAGCTACATGTCAGCTTTAGAGATCTTTTCGTTCACGCAGAACAATCTTTGTTTTTGAAAAAAAAATTGAGCATGACCTCAACTGATCACAAGGAAAACCGCTTAGGAAAGGGTGGATTTTAGAGTAGCTACGAAATAAAAATTACCGTTTTCCTAAGCTACATGTCAGCTTTAGAGATCTTTACGTTCACGTAGAACAAGCTTTATTTTTGAAAAAAATTGAGCATGACCTCAACTGATCACAAGGAAAATCGCTTAGGAAAGGGTGGATTTTAGAGTAGCTATGAAATAAAAATTACCGTTTTCCTAAGCTACATGTCAGCTTTAGAGATCTTTACGTTCACGCAGAACAATCTTTGTTTTTGAAAAAAAATTGAGCATGACCTCAACTGATCACAAGGAAAATCGCTTAGGAAAGGGTGGATTTTAGAGTAGCTATGAAATAAAAATTACCGTTTTTTTAAGCTACATGTCAGCTTTGGAGATCGTTCCGTTCAGGTAGAACAATCTTTATTTTTGAAAAAAAAAATTAGAGCATGACCCTCAACTGATCACAAGGAAAATCGCTTAGGAAAGGGTAGATTTGGAATAGATATATATATAAAATAGAAATTATTGTTTTCTATCGCTACATGCTAGCTTTAGAGCCCGTTCCGTGCAGGTAGAACAATCTTTGTTTTTGAAAAAAATTGAGCATGACCTCACCTGACCACAGGGAAAACCGCTTAGGAAAGGGTAGATTTTAGAGTAGCTATGAAATGAAAATTACCGTTTTCCTAAGCTACATGTCAGCTTTAGAGATCTTTTCGTTCACGCAGAACAATCTTTGTTTTTGAAAAAAAAATTGAGCATGACCTCAACTGATCACAAGGAAAATCGCTTAGGAAAGGGTGGATTTTAGAGTAGCTATGAAATAAAAATTACCGTTTTTTTAAGCTACATGTCAGCTTTGGAGATCGTTCCGTTCAGGTAGAACAATCTTTATTTTTGAAAAAAAAATTAGAGCATGACCTCAACTGATCACAAGGAAAATCGCTTAGGAAAGGGTAGATTTTGGAATAGATATATATATAAAATAGAAATTATTGTTTTCTATCGCTACATGCTAGCTTTAGAGCCCGTTCCGTGCAGGTAGAACAATCTTTGTTTTTGAAAAAAATTGAGCATGACCTCACCTGACCACAGGGAAAACGCTTAGGAAAGGGTAGATTTTAGAGTAGCTATGAAATGAAAATTACCGTTTTCCTAAGCTACATGTCAGCTTTAGAGATCTTTTCGTTCACGCAGAACAATCTTTGTTTTTGAAAAAAAATTGAGCATGACCTCAACTGATCACAAGGAAAACCGCTTAGGAAAGGGTGGATTTTAGAGTAGCTACGAAATAAAAATTACCGTTTTCCTAAGCTACATGTCAGCTTTAGAAATCTTCACGTTCACGTAGAGCAATCTTTATTTTTTAAAAAAAATTAGAGCATGACCTCAACTGATCACAAGGAAAATCGCTTAGGAAAGGGTAGATTTTGGAATATATATATATATATATATATATATATATATATATATAAAATAGAAATTATTGTTTTCTTTCGCTACATGCTAGCTTTAGAGCCCGTTCCGTGCAGGTAGAACAATCTTTGTTTTTGAAAAAAATTGAGCATGACCTCACCTGACCACAGGGAAAACCGCTTAGGAAAGGGTAGATTTTAGAGTAGCTATGAAATGAAAATTACCGTTTTCCTAAGCTACATGTCAGCTTTAGAAATCTTTACGTTCACGTAGAACAATCTTTATTTTTGAAAAAAATTAGAGCATGACCTCAACTGATCACAAGGAAAATCGCTTAGGAAAGGGTAGATTTTGGAATATATATATATATATATATATATATATATATATATATATATATATATATATATATAATAGAAATTATTGTTTTCCTAAGCTACATGTCAGCTTTGGAGGTTGTTCCGTTCAGGTAGAATAATCTTTATTTTTGAAAAAAAATTAAAGCATGACCTCAACTGATCACAAGAAAAATCGCTTAGGAAAGGGTGGATTTTAGAGTAGCTATGAAATAAAAATTACCGTTTTCCTAAGCTACATGTCAGCTTTAGAGATCTTTACGTTCACGCAGAACAATCTTTATTTTTGAAAAAAAAAAATTGAGCATGACCTCAACTGATCACAAGGAAAACCGCTTAGGAAAGGGTGGATTTTAGAGTAGCTACGAAATAAAAATTACCGTTTTCCTAAGCTACATGTCAGCTTTGGAAATCTTCACGTTCACGTAGAGCAATCTTTATTTTTTAAAAAAAATTAGAGCATGACCTCAACTGATCACAAGGAAAATCGCTTAGGAAAGGGTAGATTTTGGAATATATATATATATATATATATATATATATATATATATATAAAATAGAAATTATTGTTTTCTTTCGCTACATGCTAGCTTTAGAGCCCGTTCCGTGCAGGTAGAACAATCTTTGTTTTTGAAAAAAATTGAGCATGACCTCACCTGACCACAGGGAAAACCGCTTAGGAAAGGGTAGATTTTAGAGTAGCTATGAAATAAAAATTACCGTTTTCCTAAGCTACATGTCAGCTTTAGAGATCTTTTCGTTCACGCAGAACAATCTTTGTTTTTGAAAAAAAAATTGAGCATGACCTCAACTGATCACAAGGAAAACCGCTTAGGAAAGGGTGGATTTTAGAGTAGCTACGAAATAAAAATTACCGTTTTCCTAAGCTACATGTCAGCTTTAGAAATCTTTACGTTCACGTAGAACAATCTTTATTTTTGAAAAAAATTAGAGCATGACCTCAACTGATCACAAGGAAAATCGCTTAGGAAAGGGTAGATTTTGGAATATATATATATATATATATATATAATAGAAATTATTGTTTTCCTAAGCTAGATGTCAGCTTTGGAGGTCGTTCCGTTCAGGTAGAATAATCTTTATTTTTGAAAAAAAATTAAAGCATGATCTCAACTGATCACAAGGAAAATCGCTTAGGAAAGGGTGGATTTTTAGAGTAGCTATGAAATAAAAATTACCGTTTTTCTAAGCTACATGTCAGCTTTAGAGATCTTTACGTTCACGTAGAACAAGCTTTATTTTTGAAAAAAATTGAGCATGACCTCAACTGATCACAAGGAAATTCGCTTAGGAAAGGGTGGATTTTAGAGTAGCTATGAAATAAAAATTACCGTTTTCCTAAGCTACATGTCAGCTTTAGAGATCTTTACGTTCACGCAGAACAATCTTTGTTTTTGAAAAAAAATTGAACATGACCTCAACTGATCACAAGGAAAATCGCTTAGGAAAGGGTGGATTTTAGAGTAGCTATGAAATAAAAATTACCGTTTTCTTAAGCTACATGTCAGCTTTGGAGATCGTTCCGTTCAGGCAGAACAATCTTTATTTTTGAAAAAAAAATTAGAGCATGACCTCAACTGATCACAAGGAAAATCGCTTAGGAAAGGGTAGATTTTGGAATAGATATATATATATATATAAAATAGAAATTATTGTTTTCTATCGCAACATGCTAGCTTTAGAGCCCGTTCCGTGCAGGTAGAACAATCTTTGTTTTTGAAAAAAATTGAGCATGACCTCACCTGACCACAGGGAAAACCGCTTAGGAAAGGGTAGATTTTAGAGTAGCTATGAAATAAAAATTACCGTTTTCCTAAGCTACATGTCAGCTTTGGAGGTCGTTCCGTTCAGGTAGAACAATCTTTATTTTTGAAAAAAAAATTTGAGCATGACCTCACCTGACCACAAGGAAAATCGCTTAGGAAAGGGTAGATTTTGGAATATATATATATATATATATATATATATATATAATAGAAATTATTGTTTTCCTAAGCTACATGTCAGCTTTGGAGGTCGTTCCGTTCAGGTAGAATAATCTTTATTTTTGAAAAAAAATTAAAGCATGATCTCAACTGATCACAAGGAAAATCGCTTAGGAAAGGATGGATTTTAGAGTAGCTATGAAATAAAAATTACCGTTTTCCTAAGCTACATGTCAGCTTTAGAAATCTTCACGTTCACGTAGAACAATCTTTATTTTTGAAAAAAAATTAGAGCATGACCTCAACTGATCACAAGGAAAATCGCTTAGGAAAGGGTAGATTTTGGAATATATATATATATATATATATATATATATAATAGAAATTATTGTTTTCCTAAGCTAGATGTCAGCTTTGGAGGTCGTTCCGTTCAGGTAGAATAATCTTTATTTTTGAAAAAAAATTAAAGCATGATCTCATCTGATCACAAGGAAAATCGCTTAGGAAAGGGTGGATTTTAGAGTAGCTATGAAATAAAAATTACCGTTTCCCTAAGCTACATGTCAGCTTTGGAGATCGTTCCGTTCAGGTAGAACAATCTTTATTTTTGGAAAAAAATTGAGCATGACCTCAACTGATCACAAGGAAAACCGCTTAGGAAAGGGTGGATTTTAGAGTAGCTACGAAATAAAAATTACCGTTTTCCTAAGCTACATGTCAGCTTTAGAGATCTTTACGTTCACGCAGAACAATCTTTGTTTTTGAAAAAAAATTGAGCATGACCTCACCTGACCACAGGGAAAACCGCTTAGGAAAGGGTAGATTTTAGAGTAGCTATGAAATAAAAATTACCGTTTTCCTAAGCTACATGTCAGCTTTGGAGGTCGTTCCGTTCAGGTAGAACAATCTTTATTTTTGAAAAAAATTAGAGCATGACCTCAACTGATCACAAGGAAAATCGCTTAGGAAAGGGTAGATTTTGGAATATATATATATATATATATATATATATATATAAAATAGAAATTATTGTTTTCTTTCGCTACATGCTAGCTTTAGAGCCCGTTCCGTGCAGGTAGAACAATCTTTGTTTTTGAAAAAAATTGAGCATGACCTCACCTGACCACAGGGAAAACCCGCTTAGGAAAGGGTAGATTTTAGAGTAGCTATGAAATAAAAATTACCGTTTTCCTAAGCTACATGTCAGCTTTAGAGATCTTTTCGTTCACGCAGAACAATCTTTGTTTTTGAAAAAAAAATTGAGCATGACCTCAACTGATCACAAGGAAAACCGCTTAGGAAAGGGTGGATTTTAGAGTAGCTACGAAATAAAAATTACCGTTTTCCTAAGCTACATGTCAGCTTTAGAGATCTTTACGTTCACGTAGAACAAGCTTTATTTTTGAAAAAAATTGAGCATGACCTCAACTGATCACAAGGAAAATCGCTTAGGAAAGGGTGGATTTTAGAATAGCTATGAAATAAAAATTACCGTTTTCCTAAGCTACATGTCAGCTTTAGAGAT
>CANAIB010000080.1:0-23836 GCA_947359475.1 Heligmosomoides polygyrus bakeri
TAGAAAACATTTTCGCATGTATAGCTAATTCTTCTGGTCACTATTCTCCGGAAAAAGTTAGATTCAGTCTCGGCAACCAGCGACAGACGTCTGGATCCTGCTGTGTCGGTGCAGTAACCATAATGTACTGATTGTCTGATGCCGCAGTAATGCCTACCCAACTCCTATTCAAATTTTTCTTTCCTGAATTTTTCGAACTTCTTCGAGCGTTTTTACCATTTTTATTTTCCTGCCGAGATAATTTTTCATTCAATTTCACTTAATCACTTTTCGCATCATCAATTAACCACCATCTGCCGATTGTAGGACATTCTTTGAATCTTTCGCAATGAGAAGCATAATTAATCCTGGAGAACTGGGCCCCGCAAGGTGGTAAAGCATCTCGCATTTTATCAGCCGATTTTAGTGGATATGTGAAATATTTGAAGCCTGCAGAGTGGCTATAGGTACGGTAGCGCGTATAAACCCTCGGAGAGGCTAATCAAACATGCACTTACTTTTAATGTCATTCCCCTTTGAAAGTCGAGGAGATGAAAGATCTGTATAAGCTGCATCCAAAGAGTGTAATGCTTATGAAAGCCCCACGGCATTTTTCCTTGCGCTTCATTTTTTCTTTTTTCCCAGCTTCTTTTTTTACTCAAGCTCTCCCTCACACGGACAGCTTGCTTTCCCTATTAGTACCTGCTCTTCACCGTCGGAAATTTCCCATGTCGTCGTTTTTAGCCGGGTTTTAGCCCTCGATGGTTCCACTTAACCCATTCCCGACTCCATTATTACGGAGGTTTTGCACAGCGCGTAGGCTGTAAAGTTCTCGGGGGATCTCCATTCAAGAACGAGTTTCACGACCGCCGCACCGGCCCTATAGCTCATCGCGCGGCGACGCATCGCCTTCAGATTCTATCCGTCGACGTCTCAGATCGATCTATCGATTCAAACGAGCTCGGACTGATCGATAGGCTGTGGTTTTTTCATGCATGATGTCGCGAATCGATCGATCGCCGTCAATTACGGAGAGGTCGAGTAATTCGGCGGCGGCGAAAACCATCTGCTCGTAGCCGGCGAGCGAGCGAGTCGCCGTCGCAGCACAAGAGGGGCGCTGCGTCTGCGTCCGCGCTGCGCCTGCGTCGTCTGCGCCACCGCCGGTCCGCGACGAGGTCGTACACTCCTTGGCCATGTCTCCTTCCTCCCTTCTGGCCTTCTGTTCTCTCCGTCATCGCCGCCGCTTCGGCGGTCCGTCTGAGTCAGCGACGACGACGGCGGCGGTGTTTTCGGCCGGCGCCGGCACCGCCGCTCGTTATCAGTTCAAAACTGGCGCTATTGTCGTCGTGGTCGTCGTTTGTTGCCAGCCAGACGACTCAGCTGCGTTGCACAACCTGCGTACGCAGAGAACAGATCTCGCCGCGGTGGTCAGACGAAGCAAGGATCGCCAGGGAGGAAGCGGTTGAAGCACCCGGCTGACCGTCGCGGTGAAAAGTGCCGGCGGAGTGACGACTACAGCACTCGTTGCCAGAGCGTCGTTACAGTATCAGGCACTTCCGGTTGGCGGCTGTATCGTATCAGTGGCGGTTTTGCACGCACACCTTCTACCGCGCACATCGCATGTGTCAAAAGAACACCCTTCACAGCGGCTGGTTGACGGACTGCCTTCGCGCGATTGTTAGGAGAAACTGGTTGATGACAGAGTTGAAGTGGTGATAGACCTGCACCATCAGCACCATACGTCCACGAAGAACCACCGCATGTCATTAGGTTAAAGGGGAGAAGTCCCGGTACCGTATACCGGCCACATGGGCTGCAAGAAGAAAGGAAGCGGCATGGATGACAGACAGGTTAATGGAGAGCTGGCATTTCAGCAAAAGGGATCTTGATCAAGCTCCGTTATTCAAAGCTTTCAGGCATTGACATTTTGGGCTTTAGCGGAGATTTCTTTTCGCTTGTGATCTAGTTGGACGGGGATAGCTCAGCAGAAGGAGGCGCCGGTTCCAAATCAAATTTTAAGGTTTGTGTCCCGTTGATGCCTACGAAGCCTCCTATTTCTTCAGGACTGGACGAATAGTGCCAGCTGAGTTTGGGGGATCAAACACTGGCTTCTCCATCGACTGCTCATCGCAGGTCATCAACTAGGACAAATAAAGATTAGAAGGATTAAAAGGAACGGTGATAATCCTGTTGGTATGCGCCACATATTCCGCTTCTCTACCTGATATCGCGGAAATACGTACTATACCTGATATCGATAATCAGTCCCTGATAATCACTGTTGGTGATATTCAATCCCTGTTGGTATGCGCCACGTATTCCACTTCTATACCTGATATCGCGGAAACACGTATTGAATATGGTCTATGAATGGCATGCAGTGGCCAGTCGATGGGCAAGTCACTGCTTCATCGTTCCAAGGTAAGTCTGCCGCTATTTGACTAACACCAGAAGGATTGAATACCTAGTTGGCCGGCACGAGATCGAGCCAAGCACTCGGAACAGGGTCCATTGACAACCAGCACTTTCTCCGACTGCGCTATCACGCAAGTGCGCATTCAAAAGGTCCATGATGTCCCGTGGATGTGAAGTGCGCGGCGCATCCCGCAAAGAGATTGAATAATCCACTATTCTTCAACCCTTGCCCTGTTCAGGCACTAAACGAGCTCTCAAAGACCAGGGGAGGTTATTATTCATCAACAACACATGCCCAGTTGGCTTTTTATCACAAGCTTGGAGTGGGTCATGCTTTTAGGGCTCAATTACGACTCGTAAAAGCAATTGAATTTAACCGTTCTCTTCAGCACGGCATAATACGCCTTCCGACGAAATATCTTCCAAAGAGATCCTCTATAAGAGTTGTGTACTCTTTGTCGAAAGATTGCATAACTGCATAAATGAACGTCAATGTTTCGGACGCATGTGACATAGACGGTAGGAGACTGATTCTTGAGTGCACCTGAGTTGAGATTTCAAGTTCGGCCCCTAATTAGGTCAACCATACTAATCATATTAGGGATACTAATCACTAACCATATTAGGGATGACAATAGGGACGAGGATTTATAAAAGCCATTCAGGGGTTATCTGAAAACAATGCAGCGCTGATCTTCCCGTTCGTCGACGATCTGCCACAAATCATGTGCATGTGCAGATACACTTTCAAAGCGCCTGTGTGACATCCCGTTGAAGTAGAGTGCGTGCCGAAAAAAACTTCCTCCCCCCCCCCCCCCCCCACCCCTCCCTCTACAGAGACTCATCATCCATGCACAGTTCTCTACCTTGTGCAATCTAATGTTCCCTTGCTCGTGCCAAACGATCGAAGAGGAAATCATCTGAAACTGCACACGCTGCAGGAATTTTTTCAAAGTTTTCCCGAAAATTTCTGTCTCAATATGTGGTTACACTGAAGTAGCTTATGAGAGTAAGACAGGCTGCAGATCTCTTGCGGAATCTTGCGGAAAATTTTTGTGGTTTTGCGAAAAATAATGTTCGTTCATTTTTATTCATTGATTTTTTAAGTGAAGAATATTGGTGTACTGTATTGCTTCGACTTTTCTCATGAAATTCTTAACTTTGAAATGTCTTGAATTCAAGTTATTCTTATTCTTGTGTAGCTCCAAACAACATTGGTATTCGTCATGGATGTACATATTCCTGCTGAATTCTGAAAAAAATTGAATCTTTCTGGCAAGCGCTGTTTATTATTCAAGGCTGAATCGTGTCTCACTGATGTTCTTCTAAATTATAAGGTGATTTTTGGAAGAGTTAAGAAAACCTAAAGTTTTAGGCGGAAATCCGTCTCTCACATAAAAATGTTCCATCCAGTGGTGGAGGTCGATGTGTTGCAGGGTAGAATTCGTACTTGTTGCTTCAATTTCGTTAGACTTCAAGACCTGCGAGTGATTGTCCCTTGGTTTGCGTTTCTTTTTTGTTAGAAAATAAGCACAACCCTTTCAAACTTGGGGTTTGGCGAGGCACAAGTAGCAGTTTCGATCACGCTTCTGAATTTTTGTCTGTGAGATCAATGTAGGTTTCTTCTGAAGTTTATTTATCACAAAATATCCTGTTTATCCTGTAAACCTTTTGCTTTTCAGTACAATAAGTCCTCCACATCGCAACGAGCTCTGGCAGCTCTGAAATTTTTCTTTTGAACTCCTTTTTCAGATTCCAAAAATTCTTATTTTCTCATTTTCGACGCCCCTTCCTTGGAGGAGCTTCTAGTGTTACGTCTAGTCATCTGGATCACTGTTCGCTCTGTCGAAAATAGAAAAAGTTGGTTCTTGGATAATATTGTTTGTTTGCTTCGTATTGTAGGCTTGTTACTAGCTGTCTACGTTGACCTCTGAAAAAATTCCCCGCTTCATGCTGGATATAAATGCTCTTTGAGGGACCGGGCATTGTGCCTCCTTTCGGACTTCGAGCTGTTTGCCTGCTTTCGGAGGAGTTCTGCTTCATGCGAGTGTTCCGGGTAAAGGAGCGCTGTAAGGGAAGGAAGGAGTGGCTAATCAAAGTACAACTGGTCCGGCTACCTATTCACCTCATTGTCTCCATCATTAACATCAGAGTTTCGGCCCTCTGCTGAGGCGTTCGAATATGCTTCACCCGAGATCACTTGGGAAGTTGCTATGTACCCATGGATCCACTGTCTCTTTTCGCTGGATATTTAGGCCATCTTGGTTATCATTTTAGCGAATATCCCGATTAGTAAGCAAAAAGGACGACGTCAATCTGTCCCTATTTGGGACGTCACCTTCAACTGTACTGCCACGCCGATCATGCTGGATAAGAATGCGTCTTGGCGCAATCGGAGGAGGCGCCGGATGTCGCTGCACCCGATATCAAGTTCTTGGTTCGAATTTCTGCTCGGAGCAACCTAGATTTCCATCCCTTGGAGCCGGTGGATTGCTACCAGTCTTGTCTGGGAAGGATAGAACACTGAATGGTCCATCGGCTTGCCATCGTAAGTCATTGTATAGGCCGAATACGCACTCAAGTTGTGTCCATGACATCCCATAAAAGTAGAATGCGTAACGCATGCCAAAGGGGAGGAACGTGGTCCTGTGTCTTGTTTTATCCTTTATAGGAGCGCTTGTATGCGGTAGGAGGAGTCACCGACTGCAGCGGGCACCTTGAATCCATTCAGGGATCGAGTCTCACACTAGCCTCACTCTGATCAGCTAGCTATCGCTTTCTTCTGGAGTTGGTGTTGGTAGTGGACTTGTCCGACACGCGGAAAACACTGGGCTGTTCATCGGTCGGCTGGCCATCACAAGCCGTTGCAATAAAAAATGGGTGTCAAGTTGCCTGCACGTCTCTCGTGAAAATGAATGCGCGGCGCACTCCAAGCAAGAATTGGCACCTTACGCTTTCATCGACAACCACACTCACCCTCTTCGCCTCTGTTACACATCGTATTTTCTCCGATGGCTCTTCTTTTTCAATCTCTCTCTCTGCATGTGGTCTTCCTCTCCCTTTCTACTTCCTACTCTTTTACAGCGCCGCCATAGACATCACAAGGGCAAGTAGTAAGCAGATAAATTAAACCTAGAGACAACAACATCAACTGCAACAAAGGCTGCTGGCACCAGTGTGTACATAGTGCCTGCTCTGTTCAGCGCAGTAAACCTGCAAGCGGCGAGGGATATTTTGAGATTTTTTGCTGCCGCTGGCTGTTACGGTACTGCCAGCTGCCTGCAGATCTCTTGCCAAGTACCATCGTCAAGGTTGTACTCTGGCGGAAACCCGACACCGGTCAGCTGTTGTTCAGGGGCAATACACATGCCCTTTTCGCAGACGATGGTGGGCACAGTAAGCTGTTGATCCGTCGACGATCAAAAGGCTTCCGCGACGTCCCTTCACTACGCAGGAGCTATTCTGGAGGATTGCAGAAGAGGTCGTCTCGTCGCGCAACGTTCAGTGCTGTCCTTCTTTCCCACCCCGCGCGCGCTGATGCACTAGCGAAGGGAACCTGTTTCAATTTGGAAGAGACGACACTAAATGCTAATGCATCAGCCAACCAGCCAGTCAGTCAGTCAGTCAGTCGGTGCGGTGCGGTGTACCGCAAGGTGTGTCCTATTAGATGAGACGATGGAGTCAGTCGGCGCGGAAGTGCAAAAGTCGACCTCGTCCTCCACACACCGCACTGTAATCGACTTCACCGGCCAGCGACGACGTCCTTTAAAGAGGAGGCTGCTCTGAAAACGAGCGAGAGAAAGAGATGTTTTCGTTGTCTCCGACTGATAGACGGCGGTGGCTGTGTCAAAGACGTGTGCGCTCGCGCCCCGACCGACCGACCGACACGCGGTGTAACAGGGAGATCCGACACACAGAACACGAAAGTACGAGGAGAAGTAAGCGTGGATGAGGTGGGGGAGCACGTAGGTGCAGGGTAGCCAGTGGATGAAACACTCAAAAAATTGAATCGCTTCCCCAGCTGAAGTTATAGAGGCGGATCGATCGATCAGAAGGCCTGATCGGTGTGGCTCTGACCCTGTAGCTTGTCCTTCGTCGGGTCATGCATAAGGGTATCCTTAACCATCCGGTGCTCGGAACCCGACAGATTAGGCACAGCTATGTGGGATTATCTTCAGGCTAGGTAATCAGCTGTCGGTGGATTGTCTCAAAAAGGCGCGCCAGCTGGTCAGCTCCAGTGACGATCGAATGAGTTTCGCTTATCGAATCGTTCTAAACAGCGTGACGAAGTGACTCCCACAGCTTTACCTTCGCATGACTGGTTTTTAATACGTCCACCTCTACTTTCTAACACAAGCCCTCAAAAACGTCACCTCGTCTGCACCTGGCCAGCAGAGGTAGTTGATCGAAGCAGTGTTAAAGATCAAGCTCACTCAGGGAGACTAGCGGCTTCATATACTTTAATAAAATTTTCTTAGAACCGACAGAAGGTAAATAACGTATTGGCCGTTAATTTTGCAGCATTATAATGAAGTAAGGTGAAGTGAAAAGTAAACGCTGAGTTTTTGGAACGTTTTTTTGCACCTATTTTCAGAAGAACCTTTTTTCATCATATCTTCTCAAGGACGCATATAGCGCAGTCGGTGGAGGTGCCGGCTGTCGCGTGCATCCGATATCAGGTTTCTAGTTCGAATTTTCCTCCTAGGCCAACCTTCCTTCGATCACTCCGGGGTCGGTGAATTGGTGAAAGACTTGTCTGGGAAGGATGAGGCGCTGACTTGTTCATCAGCTGGCCGCCGCAGGTCATTTTATGGCCGAATATGCATTCAATTCGTCTCGGCGACATCCCGTGGAAGGAGAATGCGTGGCGCATCAAAAAGGGATGGAGTAACGCCCTCCCTTATCCTTGTCTTCTTCCCAGTGGTTCATAACTGAGCCACGCTGGATCAACAGACATTAGAAATACAATGTGAAGTTATTCTGTCTCATTGGGAGCAATTCGAACTTCCACATCACACTATCCCGTAATTCCATTTTCCTTTGAAAGGTGTGATACTTAAGGAAGTATCTTGCCCCATAATGTAGAAAATGCGCTGTTTTATAGCACATTCAGGTCACGAGGGAGAGGTAAGAAGCAAAAGCGGCTAGTTATTTCCTGCCCAACTCACTGCTATTTACCCTCGACATTGGTCGTTCATCAAGTTTTAACAGAGGATAGCTCATATAATAAACTGCCAAAACCCAATGCTTCTCTTCTCCAAGCCACTGCAATCCCTCCGATGCTATGCTATTGCCCATCAGGGCGCATGAAGTGCAGTCGGTATAGGCGGATCTCACACGAATTGCGATCTGATAAGGATCCCGCCCAGGCCGAATTCTTCAAACCCTTTGGAGTTGGTGAGAATTGGTGTTGAGGAAAGGGCAGAACACCGATTAGTTCATACACTGCCACCGCCAATCCTTGTTTGTGTCAAGTTCGCCTTCAGGTTGCTTCGATATCTTGATAATGCGTGGCGCATCTCCCAGAAATTGAGTGACTCCGTCTTTGATACTTTTCTCCCCATGGTCCATCAGATCCCGCGGTAAAGGGTCTGCATACCATTTTCTTTCATTTCCTCTTCTGTCCAGTTTGAAGGTTCATTTCGGGCGAGCCATGGTACCGAAACTGACGTTTTTTCTCTCCCGAAAAATCCGCAATTACACAAAGGCTCAAATTTCGACAAGCAGCGCAACGCTCACGTTTAAACACCTGACAATCAGCGATCATCATCCCTTGACTTTCATCGACTAGGTATCGACGTGAATAGAACGGCAAGTTCGTCTCCGAGATTAGCGTTTGCTTGCCCTTCTGATGAAGAGCAGTTGGAACGCATAGGATTTTTGGAGCTGTCTGGCGCTTAGGGTCCGGTAAGTCCAGTAAGACTTCTATAGGACCGCCTGCCTGGGTTTACCCAACTCGTCGTTAAAGACGCAAAGAAGTGAATTGCCTGTCCGTAGGTTCTTTAGGGATAATCTTTCATTGACCTATGAATTGTGCCTTGCTCACCCACCCCTACCATTGTGCCACGTAATTTTTCCTTATAATCGCTTAAGGGTCTCCGGCTGCCTAGTCTTAGTCTTCTATCAACTCCTTTAACTGATCGCTGGGACAGGACAAAATGGCTAAATGGCGAATGATGGCGCTGTTCAATCTCCGTTTGGGATGCGCCACGTATGTATGTATTCTACTTCTGCTGGATGTCGTAGAGGGATTTCGAACTCGTATTTGGCCTATACATGGCTTACGCTGGCCAGCTGATGGACAAGACAGTGCTTTATCCACCCCCATTCACCTTTATCCACCCCCATTCACCGACCCGAAGGGGTGGAAGGCTTGGTTGGCCTGGGGGGGGGGAAACGAACCAAGAACCTCGATTCGGGAAGCACGCGACAGCCGACACCTCCGAGGACTGCGCTGCCACGCAGCCATGGGTGAGATACGTCGCTTTAAAGGATGTAAGCTACACACGCATGAGGTATAAGGCCGTAAGGATAGCCTTCTCAGATCAATCGAAAATCGGTACAAACAACAACTTCAGGTAGCAGATCCAGTATTTGGACACCGCTCAAGAGTCTTGCTGTCCTTGGTTGAAATCAGTCTCTAAAAAGTAGGGGAAATATACGATGGCCAGCTGCTCTGTCCCTTCCAGGTCTTCGGCGACTTCTCTAGCTCTAACTTGTAGTTCTCAACGAATCAATCACGAGCGCTGTGCGTCTGAACGGAAGACGAATTTTACAATCGTCGGCCACGGTGTGGTGACTCTCTTCAGACGTATCGTCGCCTTCATCGTTATTGTCTAAGAGTGCTGCTGTGGTGGGTGCGTTGACGTCGGCTTCAGAAAGCAATACACCACACAGCAGACGGTTGAGTGGAGCCACACGGGCGCGTGAAACACTGACCTGACGGCGTCGACACACCGGTTCTGCCACCCACACTCACATACACATACAGTTGCAATTGTCCCAGCTGCTGCCACTGACCGGTTTTTAATCGAAAATGGAGCAATATCGATTGTTTAGAAATCGATAGGCAAAGGGGTGAAATTTGGGGCGACGCGGCGAGAACCTGTATTCAGTTAGTGAATCGCACGAAAGCGTTCGATTAGCCATGAACCAAGCATGGGGACGGTCCACAAAGGGCACTGTGATTTTGCTAGATAAGCCACGACTTTGTTGATAACGAGGGAAGAACGGCTTCATGACCTTTTCATATCATCGAAAGGCGAAGAAGGGAAACTAAGGAGCGCTTCTAACTGCGTTGAAGACGAACTGGTATCAAACCGTTTCTCGCAGTAAAAACAAGCATTTTGCTCTGCATGTGGACACCAAAAAAAGCTTTTTGCAGATGGGTTCGTCTTCATCCCGTCTAAAGGAAATGAACCACTGGATTTGCTTCAAATCGAAACAGAAGGCATTGATAATGGAGGAATCCTGCTCATCTGGGTGAGCTACTTCTCTGTAGGAGTATTCGAGACCGTTAATGTAGCCAATATGGAGAGGTCAGATACACTGTACCAACCCCGCATCGAATGGGGATGGAGCGATCGATACCATTGACTGTTTGGGATTGGCTGCTGCGCGCCCGCTCCCCATGTTGGCCACATTAACGGCAAGCACCAATTCTTTTCAGACGAACTTCCGGTTGCATAAGAATCAAGGATTTCGGTTGCAGTGACTGATTTGGGGTGTCGTGGAACCGGTCTTTGAATCATTCGTCGCAGAAATCGAGCGTTTCTATTATTTGATGGGGCCGTCCATAGACCCACGGTAGGTTTGTAGCTGTAAAAAAGAGCCTATGGTCGCGATAAAGAATAGCAATAGAGCATTCAGCATTTTGGGATGCGCCACGCACTCTATTTTGCGGTACATTGTGGGTGAAATCTGAATGCATACTTGTCGAAAGACCCTGCTCATTTTCCAATTGTTGATCAGTTTGGCGAACATGACGAATTATTGAGAACGGGATAATAGGACGTAGATGAAGGTCGGCGTTAATCTACTACCACATGGGTATGCGCCACGAATTTTGCTTTTGGGGAGAAGTTTGAATGCGCATTTCGCCATTACGACAGCTTATGTTGACTAGCCGAAGGACACGTCAGCGTTTTATCATCTCTAGACAAGTCTTCTACTAATTCAACGCAGGCCTGCTCTGGTTACACTGTCTTGAGCTCGTGGTCTGGATATAGACCAACTGCTGACATAAGCTAAAACTACGAGGCAACACTCATGAATGATTTGACGTTCATTCCGTTGAGCTCGTCTTCCATGTGGTTAATCTAAAGCAGAATGCGAGGTATTCTCAAGATGTCGTTTCCGCGCTGAAAAGGCCGTGTGCATGAGCTCCAGTATGATATCGCCTTTACGGCTTGCAAAGCTTTAATCAGCAAAGCAGTCAACGACCCTGTAATCCTCTGCACTCGGTGGATTTACGGAGAGATTTTTTTCTAATTGACAATTTTCCTTATTAATCGGTTAGGCGATTTCATCCCTCCCTTCTTGCGGATTGTCTTCTGATGTGAGGATCGGTTGATCGCTTCCTTCGGCTCCCTTCTTCCTTCGTGTCTAGCGATAACTTCCTCAATTTTTATAAAAGTTATTCTTGCTGCCCAGGAGCATCTGCTGCTCTTTCGACTTCTAGGAAGCCGCTGTCGATTTGTGGTCTCTGGAAGAATTTGAACGAAAATACGTAAGGATAGATCTCCATACGCTCTTGACCTTACGGAGGTCTATCCTTACGTTCACTTGGCTATAGTTCGTTTTCGAAAAATCACAACTGATCACAGGTTCGAAGAAATTCACTCAAGTTGCTGACCGCTTGACCATTTGATCGTTTTGTGAACTGATAGCCGATTCAGTCCTACCTAGCCAGTTGTGGTGACTAGTCTTGAAAATGATTACTGTGCTTTTGCTGCACATTCTGATTTGGTAGGCCGGCCGTTGAGAGAAGGAATGCTAATTCATCCTCGCGCTTACACAAAGCAACTAAAGGTATTTCGGTCATTTTAAGCTCCCTTGGATGCGCCACACTCTCCACCTCCCCGTGGCTCTTGTAGTGTGGGTAAGGCGAGCGTTTCTAAAATGAGTCACGGTGCTCTAAGAGCGTATTCGACTATTCCTGCTGTTACCGATTCGGCGGCTGCTGGAATTTGCAGTACGTTCCTGGTTCCCATGTCGACACAAAAGCGGCGACGGGCGATTTCCTTCAAACTGAATTTGTTTTCTTAGAACACCCTTCATTCAAATGGGAGCCGGTTTTTTGACAACATCATACCTACTCTCAGGAAAGGATCTATAGGAGGAACCTATGTACATCGCCTGATCCACGGGCGCGTAAGCACTTGAACTGCACGGAAGTCGGTCAACAAAACCCGATAGGAATGTCGAATTTCGTTCTAAACAGGGTCACACGTAGTGCTTTGATCCGACGAGGCTGCTAGTACCATCCAATCAACAAGACCGATTATCGATCTTCTAATCGATTTTCCGGTTGGATGTCCATTCGTCATCGTTCGCTGAGTCGCCGAGCGCTCGCTCACCAGCTGACTCATTCGTATAATTGTGCTCGATCGCATGTTTTGATGCTTCCGAACTGATAAGACACGACTGCGACCGCAGCCAACGCCGGCACAGTCGCCCGTTATCGATCCAATGTGATCAATCAATTCGCTATCGAATGAACGGACAGATGCAGATGCATGGCTGGAGTGAGAGAGGAGAGTGTTTTCTGACGTCAGTTGCCACGAGGTGCTGGGAAGAATGGGAAGAAGACAGCGGCTGAAGGCAGAGGGTGCCGAGTGGCGCCCTATTGGTTTAACCTCGCCGTGTCCGTTGTTCAGTGCACGCGCGGGCGGCTCCGTCGCCACCTGCAGGGCCGGGGAAAAACGTCTGCAGAGAGTTCGACGGGTGCTTCTGAGCGAGGAGGAATCTCCTGATCTTAGAGAAGAAGTGGAGAAAAATTCATGCGGACAGAGTCTGCCAGAGAACTACTGGTAGTCGAGAAAACGGAATCCTGCCGGATTTCTTTGTCACAAACACCGAGTGAGATGGCTAAAATTCTAGCCCATCAGCCTTGCGTTTGGCGATGAAATGCCAGTGTGAATGAATCTTCTTCGAATGCGCCACGCATTCCTTCTATATCGCGTTACCGCAGTGGTACATATATGTACCTTATAGGGTGAGTGCAGCGCAGTTGGAGAGGGCACCAGCTCTCAAGTGCACATTGAATTGATTCAGAGCTAAGGCTGTGCCCACGCCAATTAAGCCTTCCATTCCTTCACGGATGGAGCAAGCTTGCACATTGTATTTTTGGCCGAAACACGTTCTTAAATTACCTCGCTTACATCCCAGAGAATTAGAATGCATGGCGCGACCTGAAAAGAAAGCGAGCCGCGCACTTTATAGTTTTTTTTAGCTAATCAATAACGACAGATAAGGTCTTATTGCGCTCAGACAAACTCGGAGCAAATTTATACACCTGATGGAAGGCCAGGATATGCATAGCACGAATGGAACCTGAAATCAATTCGTGGCGATCGCAGTATCGGCGATTTCTGCCGACTGCTCTATATCAGTTCGTTTTCTTCGTGTGGCAAACTGCCTAAGCTGTTGCTCTGCAGAGGTCTTTGCGGGCTGTTATTTCTAAGGCTTTTTCTTGCCAGAAAAACGACAGTTATTGGGTAAAACCTCGCTCTAAGACGGTGTTGAGTCCGCAGCCTTCGCGTTCCAAGCAGTATGTAGTAGACGTTCATTAACGTCAGCCGAGCAACGTCCACTCTTCTTGTTTGCGACTGCTAAATTTTTTCCGCCGTCATCATTGTAAAGCTCTACCGGAAGTTCTTTACGTTCCTTCCTGACTATCCTATGTCTTCCGTAGATACATTTTCGCGACTAGACTTCAAACGGCTTAAACAAGTCACGTTCTTCTACAAATGACCGGCGCTACAGCGAAGTTATATTATTTTTTAAATTTTTGCTTTATTTTACCCGCTTCGTTCTTTATTTTTTGTAGATTTGCTCTGGTGAGGCGCGTGGAGTGCAGTCGGAGACAAATAGTAAAGAAATAGAAATAGAGAAATTTATTTATTTATTTGTGTACGTTGTATAAGACAGACATCAGATAAAACAACAACAACAGCAATAACAACATGGTAAATGAACGCATAAATGCTCTACGGTACAACTATGCTGAGAAAATAGACTTTGTTGCGAGACGTTTGAAGGAGGCTACGGAATCAGGGATGGGTGCAGTTTTAAGGAGGTGAAGATATGCAAGTCCTGTTCTAACAGTGAAGAAGTTGGCTCTGATAGTGGTTTTAGGTCTGGGGAAAAAATTTCCATTGCCCACCCCTGGTTATAGAAGGGTTATAGAAATAATAAAATAATAAAATTCGGCAATCGTCGGATTTTATTATTTTATCATTTACAGTCCCTACATATTTCCTCATGTTAGAGGCAAACAAAAACAAAGGAACAGGATGATTTTGACGCTATTGGAAGCAGAACCTGTTGACGACCAAACTATTGGTACTTGTAGTAAAAGGTTACAGAAGTCCTTTTTCAGAGTTAAATTTGCATGCTGAATGGAAGGGATCTTAGCTCTAACGTTGGGCTTCAAAATCAACGGTGAACGAGGTGGTGTTGGGTTGCTACTGGATCGGAAGATGGGAATTCGAGTTCCTCTTTGGGTCGAAGTGTTGTCCATAGCTCGCAATCATTCAATTAGCGTGATGTAGGAGAATTCTGTTTTTTTATCGTGAATTTTCAAAATAAATAAAGTCTGACAATGAGTCATTCACAGTAACATGTTTATTGGCTTCTATTTATTTATTTGTTTATCTCATATTTTCATAGTGTTGGTTCTAGTCTAGTCGTGAGATTCAGCGGTTTGATTCAGAATGTCATATGTGCAGAGCCTTCATTCAGTAGCAATGTGTCAATATCTAAATCTCATTTCATTCCATGTTTTTTATATTTTTAAATCTCTCCTTCAATGGGTGAGGTCTAGAATTTCCGAAAATCGTTAACCAAGACTTTTTTGCTGTAGAGGTCTCCTTGAGAAGTCTGAAGTGTTTAGATGTATCAGTTTTGCGCGGAAGACCGATTCCTCCTACCAACTACGGGGCATGGGACGGAACTTCAGAGTTGTGTTTTAAGCTCAAGTCCTTTCGTACTTAAATTCGGTATTGGCATTGCCGATCATTTTCAATTATTTTTCCTGTCGTACTGTAAAATGAAATAGGAACTGGCCAACCAACTGAGTAATTTTAGTCATAACAAAAATTCCAGTCAAACTTATTCTGAATCAGTGGCGTTAGTTCACGATGTTTGCGTGATAGCGCAGATGGAGGGAGTGCCGATTGATGTGTACATTCTGATTCAAGGTTTTTGGTTCGGATTTCCAGCCGAGGTCTACCAAACCTTCCTCACTCCGGTATCCGTGAATTGGTACCATAGCTGTCCGGAAAGGCACTGAATGACCATCGGTTGGAAATCCAACTCATTTCATAGGCCGATTCAAATTGCCTCTGTGACACCTTGTAGAAGTAGAAAGCGTGTCGCTTCCTGCAAAGGATCACGTCGACCTCTATCCTTTAGATTTGCCGCACTTGCTGAATAGTAGTCCTTGCACTGAATGCCAAAGGTGTGCAGAGTACAAGCTCTAAGGCGGATGTTTTAGAGCAAAAAAGTTTTTAAAGGTATTCAAAGGGAAAATAGAAAACCCATTGTCTTTTCACGTCACCCAAATTTCTTGAATATTCTGACATGATTTCTTTTCCCTTTGTTTCTCATTCAATTACAACGTACCTCTGGTTTTACTAAACATTCGGGTGAACACTGAAGGCTTCTGATGTGAATGTCCATTGTTCCTGTTCCGCTTTTCTCGAAATCCACCGCATTTTGCATCGCCTGCAACGACGCGAAACGCGCTAAGCACCTGCGCTGCTGAACAGCCAAGGTCGTGAGCGTTCCGTCTATCGCCGTTCGGAATCGTCGTGTTGCACTCTCGACTCGACATCTCTTTCTGTCCGTGTGCATCTGTTCTTCGCCCATCGCTCGCTTTCACGTTGAAGAACAAGTTCGCGCGCGACGTCGCCCGTGCGGCTGTCGCTACCGCGTCAAGGCCTTATCAGCAGGTCGCGATCTGATAAAGGCGCCGCTTCCGTCCGCGTCGGCCGTGCTCTCTCGCCGCGGCTCCCAGCGCTGCGTCGCCGTCATCTCCTCTCACTCGTCGGCGCGCGATGTTTTGCGGGCGACGGTGGCGACGGCGATGAATCGCACGACGGCGTCGTCGGCCGGCCGGCCGGCAACCGTTCTGATTGCAATTTTAGATATCCGCGCACTCGGCCAGCAGCCAGCCGGCCGACGAACGAATCCGCGCCCAGATCTCCTCTCCTCTCCTGGGTTGGCGCACGGTCGGTCCGCTGGGACGACGGGCTTGGCGCCGGCGCAAAAACGACACCGTGGCGCCTGAACAGCGTGCCGAGGGGGAAATGCGCGTGCGGGTCGCAGCTGCACAAACAGACCGGAAGCAGCGCACAGGTCGAAGAGCAGCGTGGCGGAGCCGGTGCGAGAGAGCGCGCGCGAACCGCACGTGTAGCCGCAGATGAGCAGGAGTGATCCGTCCGAATCAGGCTCGTGCTGTTTCAGATGAACGACACGGCCGACATCGTCAAACAGTCGCAGCCGACCGCCACCGCCACGAAAATCGAGCCCAACGATAGGTAAGGCAGCGTTCTCTCCTTCTGGAAGAAAGCAGTAAGGCGCCCGCGGGTCATGTAGAATCGGCCCTGCCGATATGTGAGGTAGCGTCGAGCATTAGGATGCAGCCGACAGGTGCAGGAAACGGCAAAAATAGCGCACCATCCCTCTTCACTCATGCTTAGACCTTCGACAGAAAAGGTCTCGGAAGAGTTAGATACGTGGTAAATGCTCTTCAATAGGTGGAAATCTTGTGATCGGTACGGTACGTTCGTCTAAATCAGATCTTACTGTAGACGGGAAGCAACACAAAGGGCTAATTCATTATGGCGACTAATGGTATTAAAATAAATGCCTTTGCTGCTGAATCTGGCGCGAAAAAAAGTATATTAGGTGTCTACGCCTACATTATCCGACGCTTCTTTAGTGGAGGCCTCGAAAGTGAAGGTGAAGCTTGTGTGAATATGAAGGTGTTAATCTCGAAGTCATTTTTTAAAGAAGACGATCATTAAGCAAGTCACTTCATCTATTAATAACAAGCTTCATAGGACAAGGTTTTACCCTACGCCGCTATGACGTCAGTCCACCTGGACAAAAACCCCACCTATGTTTCCTTAGCCCTAATTGCACTTTTAACTAGGGGTCGTGGTCTAAGATCGTCGACTTATTTTGCTCCATCTATTTTGCTGTTTTTACTGTATTTCTATTTGCTGCAGAATATGGAGTTAAGTGGGTTACTACATAGACGACACCTCAATTGAGGTGAAAACGAGTAAATTCGAGAACATTAACGGTGTCGGTTACCCATTTTACGAGTTCTCATCAGAACACTTATATGTGCTCTACTCTCTACGGTTGTCGACTTCCCGAGAAAAGCAGTCCAGCCTAGATGCTGGTCAGACGATGAGAACGAATAGCTGCTTGCTGAACAACAAATATTTTTTGAGATGCCCATAGTGCACTCCCATACCAGCGTTGGACCTTCTTGACAGGGTCGGACGAACTATCCTGAAGGATTACCATCACTTAAACTTTTGATCATTGGAACCTTCGAGCTATTCCGAATTAAGGAGGAGCGTGAAATAAACGATACCTAGGGATTGGAAAAAGCTCTTCCCCGACTTTATTTTGAAATTTCTTGAAATCTTGCAAGCTTTCCTAAGCCCGAGCTCAGTAAATAAATGATAAGTGGCAAAGAACTTTGTTAAGTAGTTCCTGTTTGATATGCTCACCTTTTCTAAACATTGAATGAACGACGAACAACTCAGGGTTCTGCCCTTCCCAAACAGTTCTCGTACAAACTGAACGACCCAGAAGAAATGGGAAGCTTACTTGGTCTGGATGTGGCCAGGACCAAGAACCTCAATTGGATGTGCGACAGCATTAGTTTCCTCGAACAGCGGTACGACACGCCCGCTCAAACGCAGCGATTTCTTGATGTTACTCAACGTAAAACGAAAAGCGCGTCTAGTTAGTCACCTAAACCGATCGCATTCGAGCAGAACTATGAATTTCGCCCAAGCGCTGAACAACTAGCAGAGCCCCAAGCATCTTGTGGCAACTGCAGGACATGAGCCTCTGTTGGAGCTGTCTCGAAAAACAATTGCCAAAGAGCGAATAAAAAGGGTGTTATATACGGTAATTGAGAAAGCGCGTTGGACGTGCTTCAGGCGGTGGAGATTGAAGAGCTTCGCAAACACGTCTTCTAAGGAATCATATCACACTAGTTAGATTCAAGAGCTCAGTCAGGGTGAATAATTTGAAGGGTGAATTTTACTCATGAGCGGTTGGATGCTACAGCCTACTTCATCGCCTGCCTCGTAGAATCTTATTCAGGCTTCTATATCCCTATGCCCCCTGAGGCTCAAGCTCCATTGCACAGCAGACATCTCGGTCATTCCCTCGAAGTGCCCTATTTGGTCGTATCGGGCACTCGCGGAGAAAAGTAGTCTTTTAACTGGAGGGTGAGACAGACATTTTTCGTCATAAAATGCCCACACCCGCTTCGAAACGAAGTTCCGCCTTAATGATCATGGTGACGGAAAGCGAGATGCGTATTTTTGGAAAACACGGAATGAACTTCTTCCTAATGTAGGTGAGGAATAGAACGAACTGGCAAAGCGATACTTTTAGAAGACCCACTCGCTTGTTCAAAGAGCAGTCTTTCCTCAGAAGAGACCAGGACATTTTTCAGGCTCACCCCGACCTATGACACCTACAAAAAGGAACCCTGGCAGGGAGTCACTCAGCTCAATGGAGGCCAAATGATTACGGTAACTTTTAGAATTTTACGTAAAAAATAGTTCACTGCACTCCTTTTAGAAATGCCTTCTACTCATAATTTTTTTTGTAAACTAATCTTAATTTTGATTGCTACCACTTTTGTTCATATTATAATTGCTTTTTATTCTCTCAATGCGTTTTTTCTTCATGATAAATTTTGGAGGAGAACCCTCTCCTTGTTGAGCCCGGTCGGCCGACTCGTTTTATAATCTTCAGTCGGATCATCGAAATTCCGAGTTTTCAGCTTTCCCCACCGGCTGGCGATCCAGCCGGCACTCAGCCGGAGCCAACGCAATCCTCGTCGAGCACCGGCTCCGACCTCACCGCCGGCGATGCCGAAGGCGTTTGGAGCGTCGACATCGACCAAGTAGGTTTCAGTTCGTTTTTACGGCTTCTTATTTGCCTTGAACCCTACTGCAAATGCTGAAGATTCTGTTCTTCAAGGCCTTCCAAGAAGCCCTGGCCATCTACCCACCATGTGGACGGCGGAAAATCATCATCAGCGATGAGGGCAAGATGTATGGTGAGTGCAGTAACCTTTTACTCTTTTCTTTCTGAAATTCATCCGTGTCCCCTTACGTTTTGTAGGGCGACGATGTTTAAAAAATTCATTTGAGTTCTTCATAATTTCGCATTTTTCCTCTAATAAGGGTTAGTAATCCAATGTGTACTATAATATGGGTTTATTATCTGAGGAAAAAACAAGGCTAGAATTTCATGCAAAGATTCTGATGTATCTCGGCTTCATAAAACCATAGTTCTATTATAGTGCTGTTATTGTTAGTTGGCTTAACTATTTTCTAGAGCTGTCACAACGATGTTTTGTTGCGATCAAAACTTCTAGCGCCAGGCGGGACTCGAACCCGCACCTCCCTCTGACCGGGCGGGAATGCTCTACGCCATTACACCACCGGCGCCGTTTGATCGAACGCAACATCCACACCTCGTGGGACCGATCAGCACCCACCCGTATCCGGGATGAGCTGGCCGCTGATATCAGCATGGAACCAGTTAAGCTGATGGTCTTGATAGAAACAATTCAAATCAGTTTCTTTAAGCCTCAGTTGGCTGGTATCGAGGTTGTAAGCTGTCACAACGATGTTTTGTTGCGATCAAAACTTCTAGCGCCAGGCGGGACTCGAACCCGCACCTCCCTCTGACCGGGCGGGAATGCTCTACGCCATTACACCACCGGCGCCGTTTGATCGAACGCAACATCCACACCTCGTGGGACCGATCATTTTTCTATTTTCTAGAGCATTTCTTAGTTACTAGAACAAGATTATCTCGCTCCTTCAGAATTGAGTGTTTTCCCACCCAAACGTTTCGTTAAATTGCCTGAACTGATAGATTTTGACACAATTTCGTTCCATTTGAAATTTTATCCCTTCGCTTCCACCAGCGAGTTCAGCATACCTCAGAGAGGCTGCTGATTCAGGAACAGACATTTGTATACCATTCTTAGAGATCCATTCTCCGTGTTAGATCACTCCTTTTGGGGCAGCGTAGCGGCTCTTATGACAGGTGCTCAATTCATTGTTGATGACAATTCATGATGCATATTTGCTGGAATGAAATTCAATAATTGCTGTGTGATTCATTTGTGAATTACGGTAGTCGTATTGTGAGTGGAGGCGATCGTTTGGTTCGATTCGGCACCAGACAACTAAGGATTTCCCTTCTTCGTTAGTCAGTCAAATGATGGCAGACGAAAGCTGAAGTAACAGTCTAGCCGTCGGCTACCCATCTAAAATCACGATTTGGCTGTTCAGGTGGCTCAAAGTGCTGTTCCGTAGATGTAGATGTTTCGTATTCCATGTATCGGTTAGTTAACGCGGACTTTGTCCTCTTCATTCTATGTTACCGAAGCTTCACCTCGACCTCTCTCGGAGCGACAGTTGAGCTCAGTGAACCTTTGGTCGATCTTTTTTGAAAGAGTGACGTGTGCCCGTGAGGTAGTGATCCTCCCGTTATTTTTTCGAAATGCGACGAACCGAAAACCGAGTAGTCGGAACACTTATTGCGCCATTCCTTCCCTGACTAGCTTCACCAACATTTCCTTGTTCAAAAAGTAGCCGGTTCTCCGAAAGGCAACACGCCGCCTACGACAGACGGGCTACTCTCGGCAAGAAGTCTTCATCAAGCTGAGCGGCACCGTAAATGCGAACTTAATCAAAGCTTATGGACCCAGTTTGGGGCATAACGCTCCTGCCTGTCTTCTGATTCAGGGCGTCGTCATAAGAAGACAATGGCATGCCCTGAAAAAGGGAAACTTGGTGCCATGTCTCTGTTTCTAGAGAAAGCTTATGTTAGCGCTAGACGCACTGGGGGGGGGGGGGACTCCATCCTAGGCGTGGATTTGTTCAGTGCACTGATCACGATAGGACAGCATGTCGCGCTTTTCTCGCTCTAGCCACCCTCAGCTCTAGGATTCCATTGAAGTACGAAACTGTAGTGAGGAAGATGAGGAAGAAAACTCTTCATTACAACCCGTGAAGGGCGACATACCTGCCTTCTGTTCTTCGGTGGAACAGATATCAGCACTCGACTGCAATCTGTACAAGAATGGCTTAACTTAAGAGACCATTGTTATTTATTTTACAGGAACAGTATTTTGTGCCACCTGAACAGCCAAATCGTGATTTTAGATGGGTAGCAGCCGACTGCTAGGCTGCTACTTCAGCTTTCGCCTTCCATCAGTTAACTGACCAACGATGAAGGGAAATCCTTAGTTGTCTGGTACCGAATCGAACCAAACGATCGCCTCCACTCACAATACGACTACCGTATTTCACAAATGAATGAGATCTATTTACATTCATTGTACTCTTAATAGCGTAGTCGTTGGCGTCAGTTGTCGACTCCCGAATCATGGTTTTTGTTTCGAGTCCAGCTCAGAGCAACCAAGCTCAGAGCAACCCTTAATCTCTCCGAGGTCGGTAAATTGGTAAGGGATTTTGTGGAGGAGAGTGATAAAGGAAGGCGCTACGTAATCCACCATTTGGGACGCATTCTAGATTTACACGATGTCGTCGGTACAATTTGAATCCCTAGATGGCCTGCACAGTATTCCGCAATGACGACCCCATCGAAAGGTCGGTCCTACCCTTTCCAGATAAGTTTGCTACCAATTTACCGAACCTGGAAGGATGGAAGGCTTGGTTAACGGAACCAAAACCGAAAACCAAAACCGTTTAACAATCTTGGTGAATAGCTCAGAGAAGCACTCTGGAATAGTATACTCGATATGTCAAGATTTATCGAAAGTCGGGCTTGGGAGGAACCAAAACCCTTGAATGCATGCACGCGTTGCTGGCGCCTCTTCCCGTTGGACTACCACATGATCTAGGAAGGATAACAAAAGGGATTCTCCATCGACTGGTTGCTCGAGTTATTGCAAAGGCCAACTACGCATCCAGATTGCCTCCACGACATCCCGTGCCTTCCTACGGTTAGGCTTGCTTAGACATCACAGTCCTCACTTCTTAGAGTATATATGATTTTTCCAATAATTTCGCTTTCACTTTCCCTAATGTTCCTATTTTTATTCTCCTGTGGTTTAAAACAAATTTTGAAGAACCTTTTCACCGCCTATTATTATGGTTTCCCTCATGTAATGTGAAATAATTCTGTCAATATTTTTCCGAAATTGTCCTCAGGAATTAGCCGCGCTACGGAAGCTTCGCCTCGGTGCGTTCCGCTGTCAGATTTCGCCGCCGCCGTCTCCAACCTGCGCATCGGCCCTTCTGAGGCGGCCAGGTCACGCTGACGGCGTCGAGACGGGCCGGCGAGCAGCAGCAGCTGCAGCTGCTTGCCGCTGCCGGTCCATCTGTCCCGTCAGTTAATTCGCATGCCATCGTGTTCGCGTCGCCGGCCAGCGTACCGTGATGAATTGTCGCCGCGCGTGCCACAATAGACCGATCGAGCGACCGAAATCAACGTCGCGCTCGGTCGGCCAACTCGACCATCGAGCGCTGCAAACCATCGTCGCATCCTCAAAATCATCGCCGGCCGCGCTCTGCAAGGGGTTCTGGGGGTGCGGTCTAGTTCGTTGTGGAGTAAGCCTCATGGACTGCTCAGAAATATCAGAGCAGTTGGTGGGTGTTGGCATGGCATTTGACAAAGCATTGCACACCTCGGGCAGCTCGTCATCTCTCTGACACTGTTTAGGAAGCTCGGCCGGCTGTCTATGCCTTCTAATAGCCGTGTGCAGCATTGTCCACCTGTTCGGCTACTTGTATCACCTCTCTACTTTCGTATGATTTTTTATTCTCATCAGTGCTATTGCTTGAAACGGACAACAAGCTGAAAGAAAGAACAGAGTAATTGGCTGAGAAATGCTAAAAAATAAACATCGACGAAGACTGAGAGTCCAGAAACAGTCCAGAAAAGAGAAAACGGGACAATAGAGTTTAACTGGACCAGTATCAGTGTAAAGGAGCTTTCCCTCTCTTTTTGTTTGGAAGCTCCAAATCTGCAATTTGCCGAGCTGTCGGATGATAAGCACACGGGCATGATAGGAGGTAGCCATGACGAGCTTGTACTTCAAAGACGTTTTTAAACAAGTACCACCCGAGGCCACGTTTTAGGAAGCTCTTCTGGGAATTGACCTTCGCGATGGTACCGTTCAAATCCGGACGATCCGGACGCGTACCCGATGCCGGGTGGTGTCTGCACTGATTGCCATTTCATGCCACGATGCCAAGTGTCAGTGATGAGATGGACAGTGATCGATGATGATTGCGAGAGGTGGTGGCGTACGGCACGTGGCCGATGCAGAAGCTGCTGACCTGAACACTGGACTAATCGACATTGGCTTGTTGGGGTCGCTGAAATGGGTTCTGGCACGGTAGAGCACAATCTGAACAGCGTCAATGTAGGTCGTTGTCAAAGAGGTTTAGCCAAAAGTTTGCTTCTGAAGAACATTGCTCAACTAGTGGGTAGTTCATCAAGGAAGGCGTTAATCAATTCGCTTTGGGATGAGCCACGTACTCCCCTTCTACAGGCCGTGTTGGAGGAAATTTGAATGTGTGTTTGGCAAACATTTGGCCAGCCGTTGGTCAAGAGAGTGTTGTGCTTCCCAAACAAGTATGGTACCAGTTCATCGACCCCAAATGATGGAAGGCTTGGATGGCCTACAATACCGCTCAAATTCTTTGCAAAAAAGACGCTTTGCGACGGAATAATCCGTCACAAAGCGTCGCACTGCCATAACTCTTTTCAAAATTATTTGTTTAAAATCTAATTAACACCATTAGAAGCCCTATTTCATTTCCTATCCAGCGATCTAAACGTAATCTAAAACGTATGCACAGTAGCCTAGTTGTGAAGCTTTTGCATCCTCGGCCCCGCTAATTGATTTACGACCCCTCCGAGATCCCCAATGGCATATCCTTAGGGCTTTCCGTTGACGAGTTTC
>CANAIB010000081.1:0-23735 GCA_947359475.1 Heligmosomoides polygyrus bakeri
TTCTTCCAAATGACATCGTTTCGGATGCGGTCCATGTGAGTGACTCCAGCCGTTCAACGCATCATCTTCGTCTCCATGACGATGAGGCGCGTTTCAACTTCCTTGGTCGCAGGCCAACACTCAGCGCCGTACATTGCTACCGGCCGGACGACTGCTCTGTAGACCTTCGAAGAAGAAGAAGTGGAGGCCAGCCGATGAACAAGTCAGTGCTTTATCCTTCCCAGGCAAGTCTGGTAGCAGCTCATCAACCCGGAGGAATGAAAGACTCGGCTGGCCTGGGCGGGAAGCCAAACCAAGAACCTGTTGTCGGTTGCACGCGACAGCCGCCACCTCCTCAACATTATGGAGATGTCAACGAGAAGCTCGAGTTGCGCGATGGTGAGCGGTATCTGTACCGACTTGCCGAGAATCGCCATCGGCAGACCGAGGACATTGGAATGTTTTTCGGCATCAATGATTAGAATGGCCGTCTTGTCATGGACCGCAAGAAGGCATTGAAGCGATGGCGCTATTACTTTGAGGAAATCTCCACACTAGAATTTCTTCATCCAGCCATCCTCTCAACGGCTCCAACCCACGGCCCCGTCCAGAAGATCACCGTGGAGGAGACTGATGCGGCTGTAAAGAAAATGAGGCTAGGCAAAGCGACTGGGCCCGACGAAGTGGCAGCAGAAATGTGGAAGTCGAAGTTTTGGTGCCCTGCTGAGTGGTTGGCGAAATTCTTTAATCAGGTTGTAGCGGAAAAGAAAGTGCCTGCGTGTTGGCTCCAAAGCACGACGATTCCGATTTGGAAGAAGAAGGGCAGTCCTGCAGACTGCTCCAGCTATCGTCCAATTCGTTTGCTTTCCCACAGCATGAAGATCTTTGAGCGAATTGTTGACGGACGAATTCGCGACATCGTCCAGATTCCAGCAATCAGTGAGGCTTCGTAACTGGCTGTGGCACCATTGATGCCATACACGCCGCCCGCCTCCTGTTAGAGAAGCACCGCGAGAAACAGAATCCTGTGCGTATCGCCTTCCTTGACTTAGAGAAGGCCTTTGACCGCGTACCGCGTGAAGTGATATGGTACGCATTGCGACGTCATGTGGTTCACGAGCTCATAGAGTGGGTGCGAATTCTCTACCCTTGTCCAAAGAGTCGAGTTCAAGCTGCATGGAGTTTCCCATCTCTTTTGGGATACATCAGAGTTCTGCGCTTTCTCCACTCCTCTTTGTTGTCGTCATGGATGCCATGATCGCTTTGAGCGGTATGGACTCAGTTTGAACGTGAAGAAGACCGATTATCTAACGACGGACGTTACTGAGTCCAGCTCCACCAAGGTTAATGGCACCGAGCTCCCACGCACTTCGATCTTTAAGTACCTGGGATCAGAAGTCGCGTCTGACGGCAAACTGATGGTTGCCAGAGTGAATTCACGCCAGAGTGCAGCTTGGTCCAAGTGGCGCTCGTTGGCTGGCGCGCTCTGCGATAGGAAGACACCAGAGCATTTAAAGTCGAAGGTCTACAGAGCAGTCGTCCGGCCGGTAGCAATGTACGGCGCTGAGTGTTGGCCTGCGACCAAGGAAGTTGAAACGCGCCTCATCGTCATGGAGACGAAGATGATGCGTTGAACGGCTGGAGTCACTCACATGGACCGCATCCGAAACGATGTCATTTGGAAGAAGTTCGGTGTCGCGCCAATAGCTGACAAGATGCGCGAAGCTCGCTTGCGATGGTACGGCCACGTTCTGGGTGGAAAGGAAGGCAGCGTCCGCAAGATAGGCCTTAACTTCGAGGTAATAGGAAAGCGGCCTAGAGGGCGCCCGAAGCAGCGCTGGTGAGATACGTTATATACGGACTTGAAGATTACTGGTGTTCACCCTGATCTGGCGCTGGATCGGGAAAGGTGGCGTCATAATACCAGAATAGCGAACCTCGCTACGATGCGGGATAAACGCTGAAGAAAAAGAAGAAGATAAAAGACACTTTCCAAACCAAATTGGATGTCAATGAAACCAAACTAGAGACACCTTAAAAAGTTACACTTCCGTTTCAGAGGATACTATAGAGGATGCTCAAGAAATACGATCATGTTGTTTCGGTGATCGAAGTTTCCTATCCTATGGGCAATGCTTCTGGACGAACTTTGAAATGTGAAAAATGGAGGTCTTTTGGGGCGTCATATAGCTGCTGCTTTCGCCCAGATAGTATCGGTGCATTTTGTGAAAATTTTCAGTCTTCATAGTGACCTGCAATTTTTTTGTTAAGTTTTGGATTTCTGCTCAAACTAAAGAATTGCTAAGAGTTTGTTAATTTAAGAAAACGACCTAAGCTTTTTGTTGGAAGACCGTGCGTTGGTGAAGATAAATTATTTGAATCAACAATTTATCCACATTCTTAGAAGGTGTAAAGATTGACATGAAAGGTGTTCGACTAAAAAGAAAAAAGGTTGAAAAAGCAAATGTTTGTGAAGAAAACTGTCCGGGTTGGGCTGAAAATAACACAAAAATTCATAAATAACGGATCGCTTTGGTTAATATTAACAAGTAAAACTCTGAAAATTTAGTTGTACTGCATTACACGTCAGGACAGTTCAACGATTTACGGTTTACGATTTACGATTTTCGACGTCTTTTGTAATTACGATTTACGAAATTTTGGATTTCATTTACGCACAGCGCTGCTCGGCGGCCTTTAGGGGAGTATATAGGGTTGGGAAATTGATAGATAAACAAGGAATGAAAACTAAAAAATCCAAAAGCAAGAATTCACAGAATTCAGAAACAGAATTCAAACATCTGGCCCATGTGGCCGTGATGCACCGCTACTCTCTACTGAGCCATTGAGCTGCTTGCACAAGTAGCCTTTGCCACCTCCGTTATCTTACCGTTGCACACACATGCAAACGTTTCAGTGCCATCCAATAGGGAACTTTCAGGCGTCCCTAGCTCCTGGGGTTCAAAGATTAGAGGATAGCGACTCCTCACCTGATGAATCCTACGGGATATATCTGTTTCTATGTCTAGTATAAGTTCTAAATGTATCTTTATTATAGGATAGCATACAACAAATGGATGACAGAAAAGGGTAGGGTGAGAGGGCAGACGAGCCCCTTCCAGGCATCTGGCGGTAGACGACCTCCCGGCGTGGGCGAAGTAGACGTGACTTGAGAGTCGATATGTATCCGAGTGAACGAAATGTCGGATATACAACAGAAGGTTATAGAAACTACATAATAGTTACCCTAGAGCTTTAATCTATGAATTATCGACTTTAGGAGGAACATGTGAGGATGTGGCCAACTGTTAATTCACTGGAAGGAATTCGAGGAGGTGGTAGAAGAGGGATCCGCACAATTATTGAATACAAGCTCGTCTTCGAGTTTGCGTAGGAGGTTATGTATGAAGTGGATTACATCTCGGAGACGACATTCAACGCTTTCGTCTCAAAGAAATAGGCACATAAGGTATGTAGTAAAAGAGTGTTACGTGAAGATGAAGAAGTTTATGCCTCTCGTGTTCCAAAAATAAGGTTGATGAAGAAGAACATTAATAATTCAGCACCATATTCGGTAAAGCACTCAATTCAATATCTTAAACCTACATGTTACGGTGATAAAATTTACCTACATACAAGTACATTTTTGCTATGAGCGTATACCAGGGATGTGCGGAAATTTTTCTGGAAAAAGCGGAAGACGAAAGACGAAGCGGAAACGCTTAAAAATGGCTGGAAACCGGAATACGGAAACATAAATGACACATGTTCGCCATTTTTTTAAAAATTGCATCTGAAACGGCGTCAGAAGCCGCTTCTATAGCACTTTTTCTTGCTCAGAACTTTGCGAGCAGCAGAATTTTCTACAGTTTAGTGCTCATCCTCATCATTTATTCATTTATTTATTTATTCTGACGTAGGCATGAGTCTACGTGTTACAAACTAACAAAACAGCTGAACAAAACAACTAAAATACGTGAACAACTCAGTTAGGTATCAATTCTTGAGCAACGTTTTCAACACATCTCATATAGCACAGCATTCAAATAATTGACAAGAAAGATACGTTCTATAGGTACGCACAGACTCGCCGGATCATCGTACCTCCCAAGCAGCAAATCAAAATTCTTCAGGATCCTGTACCTTAAGAAGTCTGACCTAACTCGCGTCCTTGCTATCGAGATTCGAAGTTTGAGCTTCCCCCTTACGGATCTCGTCAGCGTCCCATAAAAAAATTCTAGTGCGTTGATGGAAAGCTTGTTGGCAAGGATTTTGTACATCATGAGAAGGTCGGAGGTTCTACTTCTGTTTCTCAGTGACGAAAGACCAAAAACCACAGATCGTTGAGGACCAGGATGTATTAGGCTGTAGTTCATCGAATAGCATCTCATCATAAGCCTCCTGGTGAAGTTGTTTTGAACACTTTCCAAAAAGGTCAGTGTCTTTCTTTCTCGCTGGATTAAATAAATCGGTCGCACATAGGTTTTATAAGCACGTATATAGGCCTCAGGAACCTTTGATTTCAAAGCCCTAAAGAGGTTGTATATACGATATTTGGCGTTTCTCACCATAGCTCTGCAATGTTGAGAAAAACGTAGGTCTGGTAACACTGTAGCCTAAACCTAGAACTTCATTCACTCTGTTGGGCAGCTCCCTGTTAATTCTGTATCATAACATGACGAAGCATGAATTCATAATATTGTTAAGATAACCTAAGTAGCAAAAAACGAAAACCAATTCAGGGTCTATCTCACTATTTCTCACCACTTTAGCATGCAGTCTTGCCATATCTAGTTCCTGCGACGGATTTTTCCCTGACTTTATTGATGTTGCTATTTTTTGAACGGTAGACTAGACTAGACTTAACCGATTCAACCACTTGAGGTTACTTTCAGACCGGCATTTAAAAAACTGACTCGGTTGAAGTCTAAAACTGGAGTAGCCACCTAAATCATTTTCTGATCAGTAAAGAGACTCCTCTCAACACTTTTAGGGGGTCATGGACGGCGTGGTGGCTGCTATAGTTGTGCTCTCCCAAAAATTTCGAATAACAGAATATATTCGAATAGCGACGATTTTCGACTTCGACCATTCGAATTCGAATAACATTCGAAAATCGTGTTTTTTAAAGCACTCGAATTTGAGTACGTTCGAAAATCATGATTTTTCGAGCATTCGAATTCGAATACATTCGAAAATCGCGTTTTTTCGAACGCTCGAATACGAATATTCGAATTCGAATGCTCGAATATTCATTCGGGCGTAGCTAGCGTTTTGGGAAGGAGTATCATTTCATCAAAGCAAATACACGGTGTGTCAAAAAACACTGTTTAAACGGTGATAACGTTGCTCACGGTAAGGGTGTTAAGGGCTTATATGAGAACTTAAGAAAATGAAAATTTTCTGACATATTAGCGGTACAGATTGCGCAATGCACTCGTCTGATGCTTTTTTTGCTTTTGCTTTTTACATTCGATTGATTGTGTTTCACTCGATTACTTGTAAATTCTCTTTTAAGGAACCTTGTTGTTCGTGCTTCGTTTAATGTTTAAAACTTAAAAACGCACTATGACCTGCGAAAAATGCAGGTACTAATTGAAAGGTTCTAACATTGCTTCTAGTGAAGCTTTCGAAGCTATTTGAAACTTGAAACACAAGGCAACGTGATTTCTGGCGTGCAAGTAGTCAAGTTTGCGCCATGCCCCGCCCGAAACCTTGCATTTCAGACTTGATTAATTGTGCATGGGTGAGGCGACTGGGTGGTACTTTGGAGAAGTAGTCGCTGGATCGCCTCTGCACTTCCCCGATGCCCGTTTGGTGGGATGCGACAGAGCCAATCTACCATGAGCTGCTGACTGCTGGCGGTCGCCGCTTCCAAATTACACCAAGGCTTCAGGAATGGACAATGCAATGTGAGAAAAAAAAGCGAAAAAGATCAGGTGTCCACCTGTTGCACGACAACGCGCATCCACACAAACACGTTGCATCGACCACATGTCAGCCGGACTTGGCTGGCATCCAGTAGCCCATCTTCCGCATTTGTCGGATCTTGCGTCATTAGACTACCGTTTGTTTGGACCACTAAAGCGTCATTTGAGGGGGAAAATTTGGAAGGTTTGACGACCTCAATATGGCAGTAGACAACTTCTTCATGTTGCAGTCCGCCGATTTCTGGACGAAGGGAACCAGCGACCTACTGAGCAGATGAGAGACGGTTATGTCGCTTTATAGTGATTATACAGGGTGCGCCAAAATTATGGCGACAGCACATGCGCAAACAATTTGACCTTTTATTCGGAGCGTCTGCTTTTTTTCGTGCTCTTATTGTTTTTATTGAGTTAATTAGTTTATGCTTACCTCAGTCAAACATAAAAATAAGTCGTTTTTCAAGATAGTGAAGCGTTCGTGCCACCGTTCTTAAATCATTGAGCCTTACCGTCAAGGCTTCTCGGCACGCTACATTCACCACCGTCTTGGAGTTCATCAGGGTATTATGAATAGGTCCATCAGACCCTAAGAAGACCTGGGAACCGAGGATGATAGATCTGGACGGGAAAGACACTTATCTGTTACAACTACGGACAACATTAGGAGTGTACGTGAATGAATTAGCAGGAAGCCGGCGCGCTCGGTCCGCCGGTTGTCGGGAAATTGGACATCATGGAGACGTCGTTGAGAAGAATCTTCCGTAAACTGGGACTTAAGGCCCACAAGATGACCCACGTGCACCCTCCTGGACCTTCAAACAGGAAGGAGTTCCAGCTCACAGAGCAAGAATGCTGCAAGACTCTGTGCCAAGGCAACTTTCCGTCATTCATCAGCTTCCACGAGTGGCCAGCCAACTCTCCGGATTTGAATCCGATGGATTACACGGTCTGGCCAGCTCTGGAAGCCAAAGCCTGCGGGAAACCTCACCGCCCCGTGGATCCTTTGAAGAAAGGCGTAGGATGAGCTCAACGCGCCTTACTTGCGTGCCGCCGTCGATGCCTTCCCGAAGCGTCTCAAAGTCTATATCGATACCGATGGAGATATCTTCGAATCTCAATGTTGCGTACAGTTTACAATAGACCGATAAACATTATCTCATCGTTGGGTTTTCGAAAGTATCGCATTTTCTCTCTCGGCGAATTGAAAACCTTGTCGCCATAATTTTGGCGCACCCTGTATTATTGATTGATAGTTTGTATTTAAAAAACCAAGGTTGAACAAAAAAGGATTTTTGCTTCAAGACTTTTGGGCCAGCCTAATAGTGCTTGGATTTTCATAGGATACCTTCCAATTTTCGCAAACCGTAATGTGTTTCTCAATTTTAAACTTCGAAAAAACACAAATTAATCGACACCGTCCCTTCAAGGAGAAATTACATGATGTTGTGCTGTTGTGAGTCATCAAAAAGATACGCAGTACGGAAATGAATACGAGCAAAGAAGAAAAGGTTTAATCCAGATACATAGAGAGAGCGACATCTCCATTCAAAATTTTAGAGGTGCAACAAACTACAAAAATTAAGCTTATCATAGCGGGTGCTGCATGACATTCAGATGTGTTCTAGTTTGTGAGTTTCCCAGTGAAATTTCTCTATTACATAGGTCAATAGACATATAAAACATATAAAGACCATTATATTTTTCAGCAGCTTTAATTTTTAAAAAATTAGGCGGCTGATCAATCAAACAATACAGGCAACCTTGTGGAAACAGGCGAAAAGCTGTTTGATTGCATTCATTCTGATGTGCCGAAAATCTTATAGAACGGCGTCAATGTGGCGACTGCACGCTTGAAAAAACACTATTAAGATGTCTAGAAATGCCTTGTAAATTAACAATACCTCAACTCCTGATCTCTACCGTTGAAAGTAGAACAATTCATAACGAGTTTTAGTTTTTGTTCTTTGTTCGTTATCCGTTTTGCAGTTATCCGGCCATTTTGGGTCAAAATTATCCGCTATTCGGCTTTCAAAATTTCGTTATCCGATCATCCCTGGTGGCGTTCCTTCATGCGAGGAAGGTCGGGGATTCTCGATTCTCCTGCGTTGTGGGATTATTGAATTTCAATCGAGCGGTTGAGATTTGAAGGGTTTTTACGTCTACATGATTCGGTGGCGTTTTCCGCGCGTTTTCCAGCTGTATGCGTTTGTGCTCTGGACTCCCGGAACCTAGCTGCGGCCTTCCCTGAGCGGTGATAACAATTTCTACACGAGCAGCTCGGATGGCAGAGATTCTGGAGTCCTCTACCTAGCATGGTTCTGCGCTCAAAGGACATGCGGCCCCTGAGTGTCCGATGAGGGTGCAAACTTTTCTAGAGCTGGAAGGCTAATTATTTGCTCGTGAGATACTTGAAGCAGGAAAGATAGATTATTTTGTTGGATAGCAGATTTCGTAGCAATCGAGCATTCGAATGCGAATGTTTCGAACATTCGAATTTGAGCATTCGAACACGAGTGTTTCGAGCATCCGAATTCGTCACTAATACTAGTATCCGGATTCATTCTGGGATCTAAGATGATAGCTGGATGACTGGTTAGTCATGGTGGATCCATACTTCCACAGGAATATTCTGTCTTTGCCAGCCTAGAAACCTACGCCCAAGGAGTCACAGGTGGACAGTTCCTAGATGGTTCTCGAAGCAATAGTTTTGTGTCAGAATTCAATAAATTACCGTAGTCAATTAAAATAACAGCTCATGGTAATAATCGTGATGCTTCATTAAAAAATGAATCACATAACTCCTTATGGATGAGTATCACACCTAATTAAATTAAAAATTGAAATTTGCACCTTTCAAAGGAATACTAATGTAATCTTGGAGCAGACAACCGCACGCCACAACCTCCACTGAATTCTTTGTTTCATGTTACTGCCCGATATGCTTACAAAGTTTTTGTAGCTATTTGAAACTAATCGATCAAGAATTTTATGATCATTCAAATGTTAGATGCATTTTCATAGCTTACAATGCAAACATACATGGGCGCATGTAGCGCAGTCGGAAGAGGCGCCGACTATCGCCTGCACCCGATACCAGGTTCCTAGTTCGGATTTCCCGCCCAGGCCAACCATGCTTTCCATCCCTCTGAGTTGGTAAATTGGTACCAGACTTGTCTGGGTGGGATAAACTGGTTCATTGGCTGGCCATCGCAAGTCATTGTATGGCCAAATACGCATTCGAATCGCCTCTACGACATCCCGTAGAAGTGAAATGCGTAGCGCATCCAGGGATTGAGTAACGCCGTCCTTTATCCTTTATCCTTTACAATGCATACAATACCGCCCGCGTCGCGCGGTCAAAAAGACGGTTTGCGACGGAAAAATCCGTCGCAAACCGTCGCATGCTCATAACTCCCTTAATTTTGAGTTGTTTCAGAAACAGTTGGTACCATTTGATTCGTCTCCTCAAGATCTATAAAACCATGTATAAAACTTTACCCGCCCACCGCGTTTTCGCCGTGGGTAGCCTGAAAAAATAACTGCAGCAGGCTTTTGCGATTGGAGTACCTTATTTTCCAGGACGTGCAGTGTTTTCGGAGTATCTCAAGCATGGTGTGCGTCGTCAGTGCTCTGTCATGCCTGGAATGTTCCGAGAGTGCGCCGTGCACAACGCATATAGTATCGAACCTATCAATCGAATGGGCGGAAGCATGCGCACTGGGTTTCTATCTTCATTTAACGGAAAATGTAAAGCCTTCAAGACTATCTTGCACCGTTTGGAGAAATTTATATGAAATTCCCGGCCGTCCTACTTAGGATTTCCTCCAGGCAGTCCGACGAGCCCTTTGAGTGTGCCGCACACAATGCATGTAGGATCGAGCCTATCAATCGAGTGGGTTCGACAACTGATAGAGTGAGCGTTTGGGAGTTCTACCATAAATTTCCAGCCGCCCTGCTAAGGAATTGCTCCAGCTAGCTTTTGGAGTGTGCCGTGAGCAACGCATATAGAATCGAACCTTTCAATCGAGGGGAGCGACAGCTTGCAAATTGTGCGCGCGGGCATGTTCGGAGCGCAATAACTCTTTCAAGTTCAAATCATTTCGACTGCAACTTGTGGGTCTTGTAGGCAGTACGAGGTTCTTGAAGTGTTGTAAAACAGAACGGTGTAGCTTATTAATGGACTAAATTACAGCGCTCCGAAAATGCAGGTGAGGCTTGTGCGACCCAATTTTTTCCGATTTCGGTCGACCACTGCGAGAAGACGCTGGGAGCTAACGGCCTCAAAATGCGTATGCGAATAGAGCACTTAAGGTACTTCACGGTGACGGGCTCAGAACTTCTCAGCTGCCTAAACTGCCTTAGCCCCATCTGCCGTTTTAGGAGGCGGACTTAGCGGCTGAAGTTTCCTGCACTCTTACCCGCCCATATTTGGGTTTTCGACACTCCTAATAACACCATTTTGTTCAACACGAAAAGCTCTATCGAATATTGTCACTCTCGACCATTTTCAAAGAAATCGATGTTTTCACAATTTCCCGTCGAGGACGTGGGCGCCATTGGCGGAGCCGGCGCGGACGATGACGTCATCGAAAACCGATGTTTTCGAAATTGGCCAAATTTCCTCGTGCAAACTTCGTCCAAAATCATCTAGGGGTTATTTGGGGCGCTGATTACGAATCCGACGTTCGTTTTTGAAAATTCCGCCGTCTTCAGCAGGTTACTTCCCGTTTGAGGGTGGTGTCAGGACCACCGATCACCCTCAGTTATCGGTATGGGCGGTCTCCTGCCGTAAGCGTCCGAATGAACTTCGACATCGTGTTCGGCACCCCGAATAAGTCCCCGCCCCTATACGAAGTTTGAGCAAAATCGGTGATCCTGACCCGACCACCTCCAATTATCCTGAAGAATATCCAAAACCTACCGAAATCGGCGAAACTTTCAAAAACGGACGTCGGGTTCGTAATCAGCGCCCCAAATAACCCCTAAATGATTTTGGACGAGAAAGTTTGGTCAATTTCGAAAATATCGATTTTCGATGACGTCATCGTCCGCGCAGGCTCGGCCTGGAGCGCCGCCGTCCTCGATGGGAAATTGTCAAAAAATCGATATTTCCAAAATCGGTCGAAATTGGTACCGTTCGATAGCGTTTTCCATGCCGAATAGAACGGTAAAACTGTGAGTGTCCAACACTCAAACCTGAGCGAATAATGGCGCAGGAAAATTCAACACTAAAACTCCGCCGCCCTAAAATGGCAGCTGGTGCTAAGGCAGTTTAATCAGCTAAGGAGTTGCGAGCATGCCTTCGTAAAGAATCTTAAGCGTTCTGCTCACCTGTGCATTTGTAGGCCATTAGCTCTCTGCGTCTTCCCGGAGGGGTCGACTGAATTTGGAAAAAATCGTGTCACACAAGCCTCACCTGCATTTTCGCACCCCTGTAACTTTGTCCAATCATAAGCTACATCGCTGTATTCTAGAGCTCTACTAGAACATTTTGCTGCCTACACAACCCACAAGCTGCAACCGGAAAGGTTCAAAAATGACAGAGTTATTGCTCTCAGAACACGCCCGCGCGTGCAATTTAGCACAACAGCGGTCGACGTTCTCCTCGCTCTTACTCTCTCAGAATACAGTTTTCTCTACTCTCAGTAAAATAATTCAATTCACCATGAAAAGCTCTATCGAACGGTGCCAAGCATGACCCATTTCGAAAACATCGGTTTTCGATGACGTCATCGTCTGTCTGCAGCGGCCTCGAGCGGCCTCGCCCTCGATGCGAAACTGTCAAGAAATCGATATTTCCAGAATCGGTCGTGATTGGTACCGTTCGATAGCGCTTTTAATGCTAAACAGAATGGTACCATTGCGAATGCCGAACACTCACATCTGGGCGAGTAAGTGCGCAAGAAACTCTAACCGCTATCTTCCGCCGCTTTAAACTGGCAGCTGAGGCTAAGAGAGTTTAGGCAGCTGAGGAGCTATGAGCACGTCATCGTAAAGTACCTTAAGCGCTCTGTTCGCACACGCATATCAAGACCGTTTGCTCGCCGGGTCTTCCCGCAGTGGTCCACCGAAATCGGAAAAAAATGCGTCACACAAGCCTCACCTGCATTTTCGCACTCCTGTAACATTGCCCGTTCTCGAGCTACACCGTTCTACTTTAGTGTGCTACTACAACGTTTTACTGCCTACAACACCCACGAGTTGCAGCCGAAACGATTTGAACTCGAAAGAGTTATTGCGCTCCGAACACGCCCACGCGTGCAATCTATATGCGTTGTTCACGACGCACTCTAAAGTCTAGCTGGAGAGCATTAGAGCAATTCCTTAGTGGGGCTGCCAGAAATTTATGACAGAATTCTCCAAACGCTCACTCTACCTGTTGTCGAACTCACTCGATTGATAGGTTCATCTCTACACATATTGCTCACGGTGTACTTATAAGTCTCGCGTGGACAGATTGAAGCAATTCCCGAGTAGAGCGTCTGGAAATTTTTGAAAAATTTCTCTAAACGTCTCGAAATATTCTTGAAGGCTTTACATTTTCTAGTAAGTGAAGATAGAAACCCAGTGGGCATGCTTCCGCCCATTCGATTGATAGGTTCGATCCTATATGCATTTTGCACGGCGCACTCTCGGAACATTCCAGACATGACAAAGCACTGACGACGCACACCATGCTTGAGATACTCCGAAAACACTGCACGTCCTGGAAAATAAGGTACTCCAATCGCAAAAGCCTGCTGCAGTTATTTTTTCAGGCTACCCACGGCGAAAACACAGCGGCCGGGTAAAGTTTTACACATGGTTATATAGGCCTCGAGGAGACAAATCGAATGGTACCAACTGTTTCTGAAACAACTCAAAATGAAGGGAGTTATGAGCATGCGACGGTTTGCGACGGATTTTTCCGTCGCAAACCGTCTTTTTGACCGCGCGACGCGGGCGGTATTGTACATAGCCTTTGTGGCACATTAATTTTGGCTTGCACCCAGCCGTTTCCATTTTTGAGTGCTTTTTTTCTAGTATAACCAATTTCAAGAATATTAATAGTAGAGTTGTCAAATAATATTCCTCTCACAATTATATGAAGGAAACCCTTTTAATTGATAAGTGTTGATATTGTGTTCAATAGAAAACAATAGAAAAAGTGTGGAACAGTGACCATTTACGTTTCCGCCTTCCGGCACAAAAACAGGCGGAACACGGAACGGAACGGAAGGACCCAAAATAACCGGAAACCGGAATATGGAACGAGGAAACAAAAATTCCGCGCATCCCTGGTGTATACCAAACAAAGAACAGGAATAGTATAAAACTTTGTTGTTGGACGTTGAGAAGTATACAAAATGGTGCACGCATGTGTGAGCGAAAAATGCGAGGTGCTATAGAATTGAAGAAGGAAAGGTATAGATAGTTTCTATTAGATATAGATAGTTTTTACTACATTTTTTCAGGGGCATTCTTCAGCATACAAAAAGTTGGATTTTTTTATAAGAATTGCAGTATACACATTGGCATGTTATAAGCGTGTGCAAACGATTTGTCAGGTATCAACCTGAGTTTATAAAATTCGACTTTTGGTTGATACAGGGGCGAATTTGAAAGGAGAGAAGCATAATTTTAGTTTGATAATTATCGCTGTTTTGAAGTTCTTTGAAGTGCCCATTCAAAAAACTTGGCCTAGAGTTTGCGCAATGTAGCGCAAATAAGTTAAATTAAACTTACAAAACAATGATCTAACACCCTGTCCAGGTGTAGATCTCTGTACATAGTCCATGTGTGGGCTAAAGTACGCTTATTTTGAAATCGACGTGATCACCGCAAAGGTTGTTCCGCGGTGTCGACGCTTCTTTAGAGCTCTCAAAAATGGAGGCTGATGCCGGAGCAGAAGTATTGGCTACCTCGGAGCGTGGTGAGCATAACTTCAAACCACCGTTTAAAGGGAGGTAGCGAAACAATCCATTGAGGTTTCTTCATAAATCTCAAGTATATTCAAACTGTTTATATGGACTGTTTGTTGCTTTTGGCGATTGACAAGTTTATGAATCGTTGCGTTTGGTCGATCGACTACTTCGACCGTGGATGGACCTTTCCACTGGTTTGTAAGTTTTGGACGCATGGTTTTGTCATGTAGAAGTACTAAATCTTCAGTGGAAAGTTCCGTAGAAAATACCTCATGCAGATTGTCGTATCCGAACTCGTACTGCTCCACCTTTGCCGCGACATGTTGACCCACTGCAATTATACGTTGCTCCAGACCGGCAGAGAATTGGTCTGTAAATGTGTTTGTCGCAAAAATGAGTGTCTACGGTAAGCGGTGAACGATGTCACTTCATGTGATCGGGCTTCTTCCTTGTATGATAAAGAACGGGCTGTATCCTGTGGTAGAATTTTTACTGCAGTTAGAAGCGAACATAACTGGTTGAAGGAAATATCAGACCAAAGGTCTCGGCGTCGGCGCAATATGCAGTTAAAGAATCATGAATAATTGACCATTTACCTTGTGACTATATCTCACTGTGAATTTGCTCAATATACCAAGGCTGCTATTGATCTTAGAAAAAATTTCACTTGTATAATTTGAACCCCGGTCTGATACTAATTCATTGGGAATATCGTGTTTGGATATAACATCGTTTACAGTCGCTTAACGATCAGCCCCGTCATTTGGTTAGCGAGAGGAGATATATACAACAAACTTGACAATAATACTTAGCTTTCATCGTTGTGTGAGCTTTTTGTATTCCTAGATGAGACCCAATTAGTGGTTGTCATGATGCGCTGAAATTACACATTTTGCATATCAGCGTTCAGAATTGGCAACGCGTTTGTACTATTCGTTCGTACTAACCCTAGAAGACTTGGTATTTATCGATAGTCCTTCGAAATTTCTCAGGAGTTTATTAACCTTTTTCCGAAAAATCTTAATGAACTTTTATATTCAGAATTTTTTGGGCTATTCTAGTGTCTCCCAGAGTGGATAGTAAGCAAGGATGACGAGCGCAAGCATTGTTAACGAGGTAGCGGTTATAGAAGTCACACAAAGTATTGTGTTTATCCGCTCGATATACTATAATGATATCAAAAGCTTGCTTTGAGATCTATATTTGGTAAGGCGGCCTACCAGATCCATTGACGCATTAATGATTTAAGAGGTGCGCGATCAGTAACCAATGTGTTTTTTGCGCTCACTACATATCGATGAAACTGCTTCAGGTCAAAAACTATGGCTAATGCTTCCAGTTCGATGACTGCGTAGTTTTTCTCGTGAGTCACAGAACGACTGCAGTACGCAATTGCGTGTTCAACGTCAGTTTGTGAATTTTTCTGAAGCAGGCATCCACTTACTCCCGTAATAGATGCATCGGTATGTATGATACATGAGCGTTTAAAAGATGGGGACACCAAAATTGGCGCTTGGATAAGTGCCTGTTTCAGGTCTAAAAAGGAGAGTTCCTAAGGTGGGGTTCACACAAAGGGCACATTCTTACATAAAAGAGCGTTTAGTGGTTCTACAATAATTGAAAGTCGCGATATAAACCGGCGGAAGTACGAAGCCGCGCCTAGAAAAGACTTAATAGCCTTCGCATTTGTTGGTTGGGGTGTCTGTGTGATACTTGACACCATTTCTGGATTTGGTCAAGATCCAGATTTACTTACTAAACGCCAAGGTACTGGATTTCACTCTCGAAAAAAGAGCATTTTTCATAAGTTTTATTCCAAGCTCCTGAATGCGCCAAAATACTTCTTTTAAATCGCGGAGATGATCATTACGGTTGAACTGGCCTTAATAGTATTGTCTTTATACGAGAAACAACAGAATTTTAATTCAGGTATTGAATTGTTGGCCACTTGCCGAAAGGTAGCCGGCGCTCCTTTTAGTGCTTTTGCCATAACAGTGGATTGGTAAAGCCCCATGAAGGATGAAAATGCCATCCTTCTTTATGTTTAGGGTCTAATGGGGTTCGGAAAAATTCGCTCTTAAAGTCAAGATTAGAACAGATTTCGTTACCACTTATCAAGTCTACTATGTCCTGTACGTTTGGCATACAATAGATCTCATTTTCTGTGAGTGCGTTTACTTGCCTATAGTCTACTGTAAAACGCCATTGGTCTTTCTTCGAAGCTTTTTTTTACTAAGACTATAGGCGAGGCGAACTTACTCGTACTGGGTTCACTTGTTTCGCGTATTCTAAACAAAGGAAGATGAAAAATGGTTCAAATCCATATGGTTTTGTTTTAAGCGGAATATACAATAGGCATTTTTGTTGTTTTTGTCTAATCAGGTTTTTCAGGAGCCAATTGTTTCCTGTCAATTCTGCACCAAAGTGTCTTGTGTACCAGTGACGCACAGCTTCACGTTGGGTGATTGGTACTATTTATTTTTGTAGATTCCTAGAAAGAAACTTTTTTTCAGAGATGTCGCTGTGCCATTTGCGACAGTCTTGGCACGAGCAGTCTCGTCATAAAATGGAATTCGGCGCTTCGAAAACTGAACCGCGCTCTAGCTCGGCTAGAGCGAATCAGCAAGCATGCCAGAACATATTCCCAGTATGCTAGCTTTCGGCTCAAAGGAACTTGGAGATTCTTCGGCTACGCGGCTGGGGTAAGTGTCTACAGAGCTGAAACGGTTTTTTAATATGCGGTCTCATTTTTTCCAGCAAAGCAGTTTGCTCGCAACGCCGGTCTGGGGGTCCGATAAGGACCTATACGGGGAAGAGTATGCTCCAGTGACAGATGGAGATGGTGCGAGCAGTGGTAGCGGACGTGCTGAGGATGGTAGCCCTGGATCGAAGTCCTATGTCGCTTCTCTGTTTAGGACCATGATTCCTCGATAGTATATTAATAAAACTTGATGTGACCTCTTGTTTTGTTATCTCGGAGCTACCTGGATTGAATGGGTGTCTGGTGGGCTTTTTGTTCAGGTCATGTTTACGCAGTGGGTGGCAAGCGTGCTTCTGTGGTGATGCATCGGATCGGGTCCTATTTTACAACGTCTTACCAGCGCGGTTCAGAGCTACTGTGTACCAGCTAGGTGCACCAGCCAACCGAGTGCCAAATAAGTGCACCAGCCGATTTTGTGCCAGCTAGGGCGCCGTTATTTGGTCCACGGGATGCTACATTGCGGCAGCGGCAACCACCGCCGCACTGTAATTAGCGGTGCAGCATCGCCACTGATCACAGTCGCATGTGTCAGTGTCGCAAACGGGTCAGTGCTGCAAACGCGACGACCACTTCTTCGGACTTTGCGTGAAGTTCTCACCGTTTTTTTCCGGCGATTTAGCCACCTTTCATTTGTTTTCATCATAGCTTCTGAACGTAAAAAATAACAGGTAGGCTAATTGATCACTTTCGCGCGGATGTCGGTCACTTAGACATGGATGTCGTTTCTGGCGAGACAGCAGGGATAGCCGCGGGCTTTGCTGTGTTGTGGCATAGGTTGCAGTAATTAGCTATGGCTTTCATAAGTTTAGATCCTCACCTCTACGCGATAACAGCAATACGCCCTGGAGTGCCTATGCTTCCTAGAAATAAAAGCACTCATATTTATTGTTTACCTTGGCCGTGGCATTTTTTTAAAGTTTAAAGCCGACTGTATGGCAATCGAGTCCCATTTCACAAAAAAATAAAATTTAGCCTAATGGATGTGCAAGAAGCTCTTATGGGCTTAAACGTTCAGGGTTGCATGAAAAAATTAAAAAAGAAAAAATTAAAATTAACGTTATCACTGCATTTACGTTTCACATTGTTTCACGGCGTTGGCGCTTAGACAAAAAATTAAAATAAGAGAAATTAACGTTATCACGGCGTTGAGGTTTCACGGCGTTTCGCGGCGTTTACGTTTAGAAAATTAAATAAAATTTAAAAAATCTAAAAAATTGACCTATTCACGGCTTTTACGTTTTACGGCGTCTAACGGCGTTCGCATTTCACGGCAGCATTGACAGAATCACGAGTACTACATTATTGCATCCGAAATCGATATGTATTCATACATAAGAATATATATTTTTTGAAACAGTGAAATAAGGGATCTCGTCGCCAGGACTAATAATGTTACTAATATGTAAAAGTTTCATTTAAACAAATGTGTTTAATATGCGTGTATTATATGTATACACAATATTTCCATGCGTGCGCACACAGTAGAAAGCGTCGACGGACTACGTTAAACTACTCACCCATCCGGTTATATAACGTTGGCCATCAAGTGTCAGCAGGGAGGGAAATGTATTTATTTATTTATTTATTCATTCATTTATACGTAGATATCCACACAAAAAATAGAGCAAACAGAACATGCACACTAAGAACCAGAACAGAGCAAATAAAAATATACTATTAGGTACAAGCAACAGACAGTGGCAACAGTTGGAAGCAAACTATTAAGGAACATCTTGCAGATACCTGTCAATAAGTCTTTTGTATTGCCTCAACGGTTTTGGTAAAATTACTATTACTTCTAGCTTTTGGAATCTGAATCTTCATCTGACCACCTCTAGTATATCAAGATAGTGAATTAAATTTCTGAAGAGGAAGATCAAACATACCATTGATCAACTTATATATAGTGATTAGATCATATCGTTTCCTACGAGAAGCAAGGGTTCGTAAATTGAAGAGTTTGTTTCTCTCAAGGGTCGATGGAATGTTAGCATAATTACACCCATTTACTCTTATCCAGAGCTTTTTTGTAAAGCTATTTTGTACAGATTCTAATCCAGAGATTTCGTTTGCATTTAGGACTAAATACTGTAGTACCATATTCAAGTACAGACCTGACAAAATGAGTTATAAAACAGTTACTTAAAAAATTTTCGCCATCAATCTCCCCTAAAAAGAACAAACTTTTATTTTCAAATAAACCTAAACTAAGAATTTCTCCGGGACCTCCATATCATATTAAAGGATAGCGACTCCTGGCCAGATGAATCCTACGGGATATATCTGTTCATATGTCTAGTATAAGTTTTGTATGTATCTTTATTATAAGATAGCGCACAACAAATGATTTATAGAAAAGGGTAGGGTGAGAGGGCAGACGAGCCCCTTCCAGGCAGCTGGCGGTAGACGACCTTCCGTCCTGCGCGACGTAGTTGTGACTCCCGTAGCAGGGCGTCGCTATCAGAACCGGGGCGTCGGCGTCGATGGTGCGGAACAAAACCAACAACCCGGCAAAAGACTTTGCAAAAATGAAACCTATCCTTCTACTATTTGAAGTACGGAGAATCTCATGTTGGTATTCATTTCGCCGTTAAAACATACGCCTGAGGCAGTTTCCTGGTCAGTATCCTCCAACGTGTATCGGACTTCAGAAGACGTGCTACAGATGCCGTGCCACGTGTGTCAGGGTGCAGACCTGTCGTAGACGTCGTGGCAACGTCGTGACACGTACGTCGGGACTATAGCTGTGCTCTCCCAAAAATTTCGAATAACCGAATATATTCGAATAGCGACGATTTTCGAATATTCGAAAATCGAATACGTTCAAAAACCGCGATTTTTCGAGCAATAAATTCGAATACATTCGAAAGTCGTGATTTTTAGAGCACTCGAATTCGAATCACCTGTATCACCTATATCACCTGTCGTCCCGTTGATCATCGACTTGCTCGAGCGGGCGCCAGCAGCGTCTCCATTCGTCCCTGTCGCGTGCCAGAGTGGTCCAATGGATCCTCCTCGCTCGAGGGACACGAAGAGCGTCATATCGGCCGTTCAGGGCTTTCACGAAGAAGTCCGACCAACGCGTTGGTGAGCGTCCTGGTGTTCTTTTGACATCCCGCGGAATCCAATCTGTGACGGCTCTCGTCCAGCGGGTGTCTGCGAATCGCATTACGTGGCCGGCCCACCTAATTTTCGACGACTTGGCCCATGCGACAGCGTCTCTGATCTTCGAACGTCGGCGAAGCTCGGAACTCCGGAGGCCTTCTCTCACTTGCGTGAGTCGTGTCACTCCGAGCATCGTCCTCTCGATTCCAGCCTGCGCGACGCTGATCGCGTGTTCATCCTGCTTTCGTATTGCCCAGGTCTCTGAGCGTAGGTTAGGGCAGGAAGAACAGTGGAGTCGAATAGGTGGGCACGGAGTCAGACGTTCTTCGTTTTCTTCACGACTTCTTCGACGCTCTTGAAAGCTCCCCAAGCCGCTCGTTTCCTCCTGCTCAGCTCTGGTGCTAGGTCGTTGGCCATGTTGACTTCGCGACCCAGATACACATAGCTGGAGCATTCGGAGACGTTCGTTCCGTTGAGCGAGAATGGGGCATCAGAAACCCATCCGTTCCTCATGAACATCGTCTTCGTAAGATTCAGCTGCAGTCCAACGCTTCCACATACACGATCGAAGTGGGCCAGAATTCGCTCCGCCTGACTGATGCTCGGTGTTATGAGCACGATGTCGTCAGCGAAGCGAAGATGGTGCAGTTTCCGGCCGTCGACCTTCACTCCCATGTCTTCCCATTCTAGTTCGCGAATGACGTTTTCGAGGGTGGCGCTGAAGAGCTTCGGGGATATGGTATCCCCTTGTCGAACCCCTCTCTTCACGTCAATGACGACGTCGTTGTAGAATGGTGAGATCTTGGTCGTGAATCCACTGTACAGCTCTCGAAGGACTCTGATGTACTGAGTAGGAACGCCCTGGGTGAGCAGGGCTTCCATGACCGCTTCAGTCTCGACGGAGTCGAATGCCTTCTTCAGGTCGATGAACGTAAGGCACAGCGGCAGCTTGTACTCTCGCGACACTTCGATGAGCTTCGTAATGGTGTGTATGTGGTCGATCGTGCTGAATCCTCTCCGAAATCCTGCTTGTTCGCATGGCTGTCCTTCGTCCAGCGTTCTACTAATCCTATTCAGGATGACTCGAGTGAACAGCTTGTAGACTACGGACAACAGGCAGATCGGGCGATAGTTGCCAATGTCGTGCACGTCTCCCTTCTTGTACAGCAACACGGTCTTGCTGGTCTTCCACTGAGATGGAACCTTGCATTCGGACAGGTAGCGTGTGAAGAGCCGCGCCAAGGTGTTGATGAGCGCTGGCGGGAGGTTCTTCAGGTGTTCGGGTCTGATCCTGTCGGGACCGGGTGCTGTACGTTTCTTCACCGACGAGATGGCGTGTCGGATTTCGGAAGAGAGAACAGAGGGGACGACGTATCCATCCTGCGGAAGATGGCATGGGGGCAGGTGGACGTGGCTATCGAGGAGATCGGAGTAGAAGTCGTGAATGACTTTCTCCATGGTCCTTCTGGAAGAGGTGATGGTTCCGTCAGGACGTCGGAGAGCAGTCATCTTGGTCTTGAAGTTGGCGAAGTTCCGGCGGGCATTGCGGATGCTCAGCCCTGCCTCTGCTGCTTCAGCCAACACTTCCGCCCTTCTCTCCTTGAGATCTTCCTTTATCGCCGCTCTGCATAGCTTTGCAAGCTCGGACGTCAGTTGGTAGTTGCCTGACGCTCGTGCTGCTCCACGCTGGCGTATCAGCTCGAGAGTTTCCGGAGACAGGCGTCTCTTGGTGGTCTTCAAGTTCTCGGCTCCCTTAGCACTATCGTGGAGATGGTGCACGAAGCGATCGTATTCCTCGTCGACGTTGTCCATGACGGCATCTTCCCAAAGGCCGACAAGAGAGGTGTAGAGATCCCAGTTGATGGTCGTTCTGGGATTCCTCTTCTTGAACTTCGCGGCCTTCTCTCCTTGACGCGAAAAGCGGAACCTCGCGCGAAGGAGGCGGTGGTCCGATCCCGTGTAGAACTTGGGGACAACGGAGACATCGGTCAGGCAATACTTGCGATTGAAGATGATGTGGTCGATCTCGTTGTGGAACTGGCCACCGGGGGATTCCCAGGTCCATCGTAGGGAGGGAGGCTTCTGGAACTGCGAGTTTCCATGGATGGTCTTGGTCGACATGATAAACTCAGACAGCCTTTCACCTTGCTCGTTCCACTCCAAACCGTGGGTTCCGATGTGAAGTTCTTCCGGCGACCTTCGTGGCCCGATCTTGGCGTTGAAGTCGCCGACGATCGCCTTGTAGAAGGTGTGATCTTCCTTATAGAACTTCTCCAGCTCCACGTAGAAGGCCTCGACGTCTTCGTCGTCGTAGTCGGATGTTGGGGCATACGCGACGAACACAGTCAAGGCTGGCACGGAGCCACATCGCTTCAGTCGCAGACGTCCGATTCGGCTTGTCAGAGACTCGTACGAATCGATGTTTATGGCCAAGTGCGTGTTGACGAGGACACCAACGCCGCCTACTCCCCTGCTGTCGCATGTTCCGAGGAACAGTTCTTCTCCGGAGTCTAGGCGGCGTGTAGGGGGTGGTATCTTCTCGTCTCGGTCAGTCCGATGACGTCGTACTTGATCTTCCTGGCTTGCATCATCAGGTCCTCGACGGATGCTTCCGACGCAAGCGTGCGGGCGTTGTAAGTACAGATCGTCATCCTAGTCCTTCTCAGTTTGCGCAGCCTGGTTAGGCCCTGAGATTTTAGCAGCCTCTCCGTACTTGTCCTTCCCATCGCTGCAGAAATGGGGGCTCTTTCGGGGTCAGGGGAATGAGGCCCTATAGTGCTGCTGTGTTTGACTGGAATACAACACGGGTAGCTAGTCAGGCTCTGTCGTGCGGGCGGGGTACTCCGGGCAGCCAGCCAGACTGCCCGAAGGGACGGGGCGAGACTTAAGGCGGCCTCGAATCGCCTTACATGTACTCCCAGTCTACCGAGTGCAAGCTTTTGGCCGAGCCGACACAGTTACAATCCGCACAGTCACGGACACATCCACGCACACTGTGCACGAACATGCCGCTCCCACGCACAAGGAACGCATCGACCCGACAGCAGGAGCAAGGAGTCCATCCCCTGCATCCCACCTGCGTCTCTGGGCAGTACACGGTCGCATTTGGTTCGCGTTTATTCGTTTACCTACTATATATAGTAGGATATAGTAGGAGTAGGATATATACTTTATATACTTTACATACTTTATATATAGTAGGATATATATATATATATATATATATATATATATATATATAGTAGGTTGTCCCATAAGTCCCCGTCGTTTTTTCAACAATTCACTGCAGATTTCGCCGGCGGTCTCTTGCATAGCGCTGCATAGCTTTCGAAAGAGAATGAATCAGAGCACATATTGCATTTCTTTTTTCATCATGAATTTTGTCAATTTTTAAGTCGTTGAAGTGAAAAGTGAAAAAGTAGCCATTTACGCACTTGTTCTCTCCGCTTAGGTTTGTAATTTTTGCGCAGTTTTTTATAGCACTTGGAAGACAATGTTCTGTACTACACGAATATGTGCTGGCCCTATTTTCTCACTTGCCCTCTATTGATTTTAGGCCATCAAATTGGGAATTCCGACTTTTCCGTACGAATTTTTACCAAAACTCCAGTTCTGTGGTTGGACTATTTTGCTTGGTGTTATATGTCGTTTGGAAGAGGATGTCTTGCTCAGTAAGAATTTGTGCCGCGTTTATTGGCTCACGCTGATTTCTGTCGAATATCAACAACTGAAGAAGGAGAAGGAGTTGTTGGTGAAGACGATTTTTCTCTTTTTGGCATTTTGTTGATATTCAATAGAAATCAGTAAACGCGACACACATTCTTATAGAGAAAGACATTCTCTTTCGAATGACTTATAACACCAACCCAAAAAGTCCAACCACAGAGCAGGAGCTGTCGGCAAAAATAACCATCCTTTTTCGGAAGTCCCAATTTGACGACCTAAAAATCAATAAAGGACAAATGAGCAAATAGCACTAACACATATTCTTGTAGTGCAAAGCATTGTCTTCCAAATGCTTTAAAAAACTGCTCAAAAATTACAAACCTAAGAACAAGT